>PJAB01000744.1:0-21330 GCA_002887195.1 Chrysochromulina parva | reverse complement strand
CTCGCCCCGTGCCGCGCCCTCGGTCGGCTCGGCCTTCGAGAGCACCTTCGACGGCAAGGAAGATGCCAAGCTCGCGACCTTCAACCGCACCTTCGACGGCAAGGAAGATGCCAAGCTCGCCACCTTCAACCGCACATTCGACGGCACGGCAGATGCCTCCATAGCCACAGTCGACAAGACATCGATTGGTCTGAGCGCCCACCTCGCACGCGCCTCGATGGCCAACCTGGACGCTGGCAACAAGTCGCAGCGCGGCCAGGGATCGCAACGCGGAGGCTCCTCTGCGCGCGGCCAGTCCTCGAACCGCTCGCCCTCGAAGGAGGATGACTTCACTGGCACCTTCGACGCTTCGGCGCAGCACCTGTAAACTCTTGCACATCTGTAAACTCCGGAGGGTGGCTGGCCTTGCCAACGACCCTGGACCATGCAGTCGCGTGCACGGGACCTTTGTGTATACTTCGTTGAGTGTCGACGGGGGCCGCGCAACTGGAGAGTTGTCTTGGGTGGCGGCTCCTGCCCATGGACCACGGGCCGCGCAACTGGAGAGTTCTCTAGGGTGGCGGCTGCTGGCATCGAGCGCATTCGGGAAATGTGTGCCGCGAGGTGCACTAAGGGTTTCGTGGACGGATGCCGCGCAACTAGAGAGTTCTCTAGGGTGGCGGTACCGTGGCGGGGGAAGCTACAGGTAGCCGCGGACTTTCGGTACGGTGTTTGGGCCGGTGATGCGGAGTTGGCTTGGAAGAATGTCCACGTGGGTTCGCAGCGATTGCTTGTTTGCAATGTTCAGTCAGTCAGTCAGTTTCGTCGCGGTCCCCCCACTTGTTTGTGTTGAGCCTCTTAGTAGGCATCATTCTGACGGCGCCGCCGCACGGTAGGGGGGGTAACTATAATGTTGAAGAGTATTTACTAATAAATCCAATGAGCGTGATAATCCTTGTGGCACGTGTCGCGTCTCCGAGCTCTCACTGGTCGGCACGGGCGTTCGGTGTCCTCCGGAGGCGAGTTAGAGGTGAGCGACGGCCGACGCGACCACCGACCAGCGCCCTCCTGCCGTTTGTTTCGGGCTCGGCATTCGGGCACTCGCGCCTCGCCGCGCGCCTCAACACGATTTGAACGCCAGAACGTGGACGGGTGTCGGAGCCGGTGGCGCGGGGCGCGTCTGCTTGCCCGGCCGAGAGGCCCAACTTCGCCCGGAGACGTTAAGTGCGTCGGCCTCGTCGAGCGATGTCGCGCCGGTCGTGGTCGCCGGGAAGAGCGCTGTAGTGAGCGCTGGTGACGACGAGGGGCGTATCAGCACGCGCGGCTTGGCGGCTGCAGCACTCGCGCTCAAAGAGGAATTGCTTGCAGAGTTTGGGCGCTGCCTGGTGGCGGATGTGACTAGCGCCGTCGTGGGCGCTTTCGCTGGCCGCCGCTCCCACAGCCAAGGCGCTCGTGACGGCGCATGCTCGCCTTGAGGCATGATGGCATTCTTGGGGAGTAACACTTGCAGCTCGGGCGCTGGGCGAGTGGCCGGCGCAGACCGTTGCGGCGGCGGCTGCGGCGGCGGCTTCTGCGTCGGCTGCGACGGCGGCTGCGACGGCGGCGGCGCGTCCGGCACAGGCGACGGCACTGATGGCGGCGATGGACTCGTTTCGAGCGTGTCCATGGACACCTCTAGGAATGTCAGTTTGGGTGTGAGCTTGGGAGCCGCCGGCGCCGAATAACCCGCGGCGCCGACATGTACGCGTTGCAAGGCGGCCGCGGCGGACGACGGTCGCGCGCGGGGCCGAACAGCCGCCGCCGCCCACGCCGCCCTCTCACGTGCCGAGACGGTGGCGGCGGCCTCAAGGGAGAACACCTTTTCGCGAGCCACCGCCGTGGCCGCCACCTCCAAGGCAAACGCGGCCGAGGGGCTGATGATCGGAGCCATCGGATGATCACCTGCAGATGGCTCCGCTGCCGCTCGAACTGGCGCGCCCGCTGGCGCGCCCGCTGGCGCTTTGGCCGTCGCGCCCGTTGCATGCAAGCGCTCACCACAGCGCCCATCCGTGGGGCCCAGCAACCCCACCATGGACTCGAGCATCTGGCCGACCTCGCTGGAGAGGAGCAGCTTGGTGGCCGACGCTGCTTCAGAGTCCGACGCACGGTTTACCGCCGCAATCGCGTTGCGGCTCATTCCGGGCTGCGACACCGCCAGACCGCCAAAGAGGACCTCGAGCTCGCGCAGGCGCTGCCGGGCGCCGTGCAACAGCCTCGCCATCACGGCAGCCATCCGGCGTAGCCCATCAACCTCGTGGCGCGCGCTCCCGAGCTCGGATCGCACGTCACGCACCTCGATCCTTAGACTCTCCTCGAGCTGGCGAACGTGGCTCAGGCCCATGAGCTGCGCGTGCGCGTGCTCGAGCTCTGACCCCTGCCCGAGCACGTGGGCACGCCGCATGGCCTCAGGCGCCTCGCTCGCACTCGGCTGCACCAGCAGCGCGCGTGCCGCCTGCTTCGTCACCTGATGCGCGGCCTGGTTCGTCACCTGATGCGCGGCCTGGTTCGTCACCTGATGCGCGGCATGGTTCGTCACCTGATGCGCGGCATGGGCCGCTTGCAGCTCGGAGGCGTGCCCAGTACCCTCGCGCACCGCCACCACTTGCTCACGACGACGCGCCTCCTCGAGCTGCTTGGCAAGCGCCTCCACCTGCTCACGACGACGCGCCTCCTCGAGCTGCTTGGCGAGCGCCTCCAGCGCGGCGTGGTGCGCCCGCTGCTCGCTCTCGCGCTCCACCTGCTCACGACGACGCTCCTCGCGGTGCGCCTCGCTTGCGGCGAGACAGCCATCACGCAGCCTGGAGATCTCGTCCAGTAGCGCCGCGTGCGACTCCCCCTCAACCTTTCCCACTTGCGAAGCTGCGGACGCCGCCGTCGCCGCCGTCGCCGCCGTCGCCGTCGCCTTGGCCGCCGGCGCCTCCACTGTGGCCACCGCTGCCGTCGCTCCTGCCCTCGCAGGGGACCTATCCGCAACGGGAGTCGAATCGGCGGATACGACTGCGACAGCTGGCGCAGCAACGTGAACCGTCTGCACCGACGCATCTATGCGCGTGGTCGTGGCCGTTTGGGGCGCAGTCGTGGGCGCCGTCGGCCGAGGCGGAGAAGGCCGCAGCGGAGAGGCGCGTACCTGGGCGCCCCCCGTGGCTTGCAGCCGCTCCCGCTCCCCCTCGCTGTGCCGCAGCCGCCGCTTGAGCAACGCAAGGGAGCGAAAGTAGACGACGCCGAGCGACTGCGCTGCAATGTGCTGAAACCGCAACAGTTCACGATAGTCGCTCGCTTCGGCGGATGCCGCTGCTGCCGCCTGCGTTGCCGCTACCGCCTCTGCGATCGCGGCTGCCACGGCGGTGCTCTCGGCCTGCGGCGAGGCATTTGCAAGCCGCGGTCGCACCTCTCTCTGCTGCTGTTCCAGATGGGCGACCTCGCCGCGTAGCAGTGTGCACTCCCACTCGATCCTCCTCGGATTGATGCCACGCTGCCGGCAAAGATCGTCGTACGCCTTCTGAACCTGGCGGAGCTGCTGTCGCACGCGGAGCTCGGCCTCGCGGGCGTCCTTCAAGTTCGCGAGAAGGCTCACCACCGCGGTGCCACGCCTGGCCGACCCAGTATCTGCCATTTCCACGCACTGTGAGAAAAACGCCAAGTCTGTATGAAGGAACGGAAGTCCTGGCGGGAACAACCTGACTTGAATCTTTGACGAATTCTGCTTCACAAAGTTCTAAAAAAAGCAGGCCAGAGAGGGTGAAGGGCCTGTAGAGACCTGCGTGACATGACCTCGGCCGTCTTCAGCGGCTACCTCGAGGAGCACAGCGAGCTGTGCGCGAGCATCGGTCGTTCAATCGCGCAGCTTCGGTCGCTCACAGACCTCAACGAACGCCGCAGCACCCAAGCGTCTGTCGAGACGGAGCTGATCAAGGCTGACGAACTCTTGCAACAGATGGACCTGGAGGCACGCTCTGCACCGAAGGTCAGCGCGCGCGAAATGCAGGCGCGCACCAAATCTTGCCGCGATGAGATCAAGGCCATGCGCGTGTCCCTCAAGCAGGCCCTCATTAGTGGGATTCCGCAGTCGTCTGAGCGTGGTGGTGGCGGCGGTAGCAATGGTGGCGTCAGTGACGACGAGGTGAGCGAAAACGATCGCGCGCGGCTGCTCAAGATGGGCGAACGCCTGCACGATGGCTCGAGCAAGCTGAAGACAGCGATGAAGGTTGCCCTCGAGGCTGAGCAGATTGGTATGAGCATCATGGGAGACTTGCGCTCACAGCGAGAAACGATCATGCACGCGACCGGCACCATGCAGCGAGCCAACGAGAGCCTCTCGCGCAGCAAGCGCACACTGTCGGCCATCAGCCAGCGTGCGCTCTCCAACAAGGTGCTCATGTGGGTGCTCATCGTGCTGCTCGTCTTGGCCGTGGTGTTCTTGCTTTACATCGAAATCGTTGGTGTCAGCAGCAGCAGCAGCAGCAGCCACAACAGGACGCACGGCTGACGAGGCCGGCCCTTTCGTAGAAGAACGCGACGAGCATCTCTACGCCTGCGGTCCCCCGCCCCACGGCATCTCCACGGGTGCAAACCCGGCGAAAAGGGACAGACGGGCCTACTGCGTACTGGTCTGATATATTACGTGTCGTCGTACATACTACATTTTAACCGCGTTTGCCGGGTTACTTTGCGCGTAATTCTATACAGTGATACGGTCGCGTACGATCATCGGATCTTGTTCTCATTGATCCCCGGGCTCATTTTGCTTTTTGGTATTGGATTAGAAGCGATAATTATGCAACCTGTTACACGAGTGCTTGACCGGGGAGTGCTTGAGCCGAGCGCGACCGGGATGCCACAGCGGACCTCTCTCTCCGGGTCGACCCCGCTAATGGGCAGCCAGCATGGCGCACGCGAGCCGCGACCGGCACGATGCGCATGCGTACACGCCCTACCCACACTGCACGAATTGCTCCCATCACGATTGGTGTACTGGATGGTAGGCTCACGCCTCAACCTACGGATGCTCCCATCACGATTGGTGTACTGGATGGTAGGCTCACGCCTCAACCTCTGGCGCCTCACCCTTCGTGAGGCCGGCCTTTTCTGGCGCCTCCTTCTTGGGCTTCCTTTTGAACACGGCGGCGAGGGACTTATGGTGCGGCTGCAGCATGTACTGGCTATTGAACTTGGCCTGGTCCTCGAAGCAGCACACGAAGATCGTCGTGATCGTGCAGTCGAAAACGTTCATGCACGCGGACGTCATGAGCACGGCACCGATGTAGATGGCGATCGCCGGGTACATTGGGACTGTGTTGCCGTTCATTTCGCACAAGTAGAAGCCAATGATGGCGCAGGCGAGCGGCGCGGTGAGCAACGAGATGATTCGGATGAGGAAGATGACGATGCCGTTCACCGTCACCTGGCCTGCGTGTGTTATGAAGAACACGCACGTCTGCCCGCACGCATAGCAGAAACTATGCCCGTTGGAGGCGACGAAGACGAGGCCATACATTGAGATCATCTTGACGGTGCGCCGAATGCAGCTGAGGCAGCAGCCGACGCAGAAGAAGGCGATCTTCATGATCATGCTGCCCTGGCCCTGGGCCTCCATCTGTTTCTGGACGTACGCGACGGCGACGCGCAGCATGTCGAAGAAAGCGATGATGAAGGCAGCAAAGGCGACCGAGCCCGTGTGGAAGATCAGCGTCAGCCACATCGATTTCGCGAGCGGCAGGCATTGTCTGTTCTCCTTGTCCCCCTTGAAGTAATACCACCAGCTGGTCGTCATCGACATGGACGTCCAGCCGACGCCAGCTACCCACTGGTACCAGACGAAGAAGCCGTACAGGTGGACCGCGAGCATGGCTATCTTCAAGTTGCCGCTCTCCGAGATGTCGCGCAACATGCCGCCGATCGGATCGACAGAGGTCGTGTTGGCGTACGAGAGCGCAAGGTCGTATGCCTCGGCCTTTGTCGTGCGCAGCATGATGACGCCGAGGATGAACCAGAAGGCCACTGCCACCTGAAGGAACGACATGAGGATGGGGAAGATGAGGAGGGTGGGTACGTCCTTGAAGACCGTGGTTGCCTCCTTGATGATTGCGGCGCAGATAGCAATCTTCTTGCGCCAGAGCATGATGCTGATCAACGTGATCACCGTGATCACCGCCAGAACCCAGAAGCCGGCCGTGTAAATCCAGTTGGAGCCATCCTCGACCGCGGCAAGCTGCGCGCCGATGACGTCAGGGATGGTCTGGTTGGCCTTGTTCGTGGCCTTGCTGATCAGGTCGGCGCCGCTCAGGCCCGCGATCGAGATGCCCGAGCGCGTGAAGCAGATGAGCAGGGCAAATACCTCGACGCCCACCAGCAGAAGGAGCAGGCCGTAGATAATGATCTTCGTGCAGAGGTAGAGGAGAATCATGTAAAAGACGGAGACGACGATGGGTGCAAGGATGCCAAGCGCGAGGATGTAGTAAATTCCCTCTTGCAGCGAGGTGATGACCTCGAAGAAGCCACCCACGACCTCCGCAATCGAGGCGAGCGCCGCCGCACTCGCGTCGTCCGACGCCGCGAGCTGGTATTGCATGGTCTCCGTCTCCTTGGCCTCGACGATACACGCCAACCTCATTGCCGAGTTCGTCATCCGCCACGAAGCGCCGAACTGCGGAGAATCGGTCTGGCACACGGCGCCCGCGGCGACCGCGTCCGGCATCGTGCAGTTCGGGTACGCGCACATCGTCGCGTACTTCGAGAAGCCATCGATGCGCGGCACGCAGCGGTTCATGAACTCCGAGGTGGGCGTCGCTGAGATCCACTGCGGAAGCGTGCGCTTGCCGGGCAGGCGTTTGATCGCTCTCGTCGTTGGGTTGTTGGGCTCGCCATTGGTCCAGCCGTAGTCTGTCACCATCTGAGGGGAATTGAGATTGAATTGTTTGGGGCACTCGTTGACGCAGACGGCGTACAATTTGAGGTTCCAGTACTGCTGCGTTGCGACGACGGTCGGCTGCTCCGACAGATCGATCGGAATCCGGGGATAGAATGCCTTCTGTCCACGACCGCCCGTGCCGCACATATTACCCATGTAGTCCGAATCCCAGACCAGCGAATGCCAGTCGCCCGCCGCAACGCCAATAGCCATGATGGCGATCAGGAGGCCGGTAAAGGAGAGGAAGATGAGGCAGCACAGAATGTCTTTGCACATGCGGACACCGCGCAGCGGGTTCTGCTTCTTGGGCGCTTCATCACGCCTTCCGCAGCACGAAAAGCAGCCTGCGGTAGGGCACGCGAGGCAGGCGTGAGCGTACAGCGGCAGGCTCTTTGCGCGCACAGGAGCCTGCAGGGCCGCACGGGGTGCCCTGTTGCCTAGCGAATGGAAAGCCTGCCCTGTGTTCGCAGTACAGCGTTTGGGAGCGCGCTTGGGTGCAAGGGGTGGACGGCAGTGCATACCCATCCTTGAGGCCAGGCTGTTGACGTTGAGCGGCCTTGCGCGGCGCAGTCGACTTGCGGCAACAGGGCAAAGAACAAGGAGCGTTTTTCCCCCAAAACCCAATTCGTACGTAATGACTAAATCCCATTCGACTAATTCCGCAAGATGAAAAAGAGATGTGGACGTTGAGCAGGGTGCGATGCACAACCAGTGCGGACCGCTTTTCGGTCGTGAGCCCGATGCAATCAGTAGCTATCTATAGCAATCCCGGTTTATGGAAATTATGCGGCCACGGTTACACCACTATTGTCACCTCCTCCCCGAAGAGTCCCCCGCCTTGACCCTCGATTCACCTAGAATCTCAGAGATTGCGCCGGTACCCTTCATGCTCCCCGCTGAACATCCAGCCGGCTCTCTGGGAGATTGCGCCGGGGGTTCTTTGCCTGCGGCGGCGGCGGCGGCGTCTGGGTCGCCGCTGAGACGGCAAAGATGGGTTCAAAGAGCGGCGCGTTGCGCCACGTCTTCGCGTAATACTCCCACATGGGTACTGCCGCGGTGCCATAACGGCCACGCCACCGGTTGACGAGGTAGCCCGAGAGGCAGAAGCACGTGAGCAGGAGGAGCGCGAGCAGCATCACCAAGAGCACCGGGTAGTACCCCATCAAGCCGCCCACGAAGATCTCCGTCACGATCTCCCAAGGTGTCTGCAGCGCGAGCTTGGAGCAGTCGTAGTCGGTGTAGCCGTCGCGGCACGAGCACACACCGTTGGTACACTCGCCATGACCGAAGCACCGGTGGGGGCACTCCTGGTTGCAGGCGGGGCCCGAGAAGCCGTCCTTACACACACAGCCTTCGCTCGCCGAGCAGCGCCCGTTGGTCGTCTGCTCGCCATTCAGACGGCTGCTCGTACAGTTTTGAGGGCAGCTCATCGTCTCGCAGTGGACGCCGGAATAGCCTGGGAAGCAGCGGCACGAGCCCGCGCCATCGCCAGAAGAGCCGGCGCTCACGCCGGCGCTCACGCAGTCGCCGTTGCCGTTGCAACCCTCAGTGCCGCAGTCGGCGATGCTCACGAGGCACGTCGCGCCAATGAAGTGCGACTTGCACAGGCAGATGAGCTCGAAGCTGCCGAGGGAGGGGCGTGAGCATGTCCCACGCGATGGACCGCCGCATGAATCGACGCACGCTGCCTGCGTGTGCAGCTCGCAGCGTGCGCCATGCCAGCCCGGAGCGCACGCGCACTGGCCCGCGACGCACGTGCCCTTTTCGGTGCAGCCGCCGCTGCAGCTGGAGACGTTGCAGTTGGCGCCTCCGTAGCCGTCCGCGCAAACACAGGTGCTGCCTTGGCAAGTGCCGAACACGCCACACCCGCCCGCGCAGCCCGTCTCGCACGCGCGGCCCGAAAAGTCCTCGTGGCACACGCACGCGCCACCCTCGCACGAGCCCCTGCCGGAGCAGGGAGTCTGCCCCTGTCCCAGCGGGCACGCTGGCATCACCTCCGCCACGTCAGCGCCACTGAGCTCAACGGAGGAGTGGACGCTCGCTTCGGGAGCATGCTCGAAGAGGGTGGTGGCCGCCAGTGTGATCACGCCCGCCACGGCCAGAGTGGCACCGTGGCCAGCGGCGAACGATTCGGCCGCGGATGCGTCGTCGGGCTGTATTGGCGAGCCGCCGCGCAGCTTATCGGCCGTTCGCCGCATGGAGCGGTACGACTCTGCAAGGCCGGGCACGCGCGAGGCCGCGGCGAGCAGGCGCTGGCACCGCGCAGGGACCGGCTTGCCAGCGCCACTGGCTCCCAAGGGTCTGAAGGCATCATCCGCCGCGCCGTCGAGACCATCGGGCGAAGTCCATCCTAGAGCAGAGAGGTCGCACGGCGCCTCTGCCTTGGAGGTTGGCGTGGCAGGCACGTGCGCGCCCCCCGGCGAGGGGCAGTGGAGCGCGGCGACGCTTCCCTCCTCCTCCTCTGCGCGGCCCACGGAGAGCCGAACGCGCCCGCCCACCTTGACGCCACGGCAATCCTTGATGACCACGGTCTTCGAGCCACGGTGCACACGCTCGGCGATGGTTGTGTGCGCCACCCACGCTCCCGGCTGCCGCTCGCCGGGCGATCCCGGTTGTGCCCCGAGCTCGTACTCCGCCGCCGATGAGAGGAGTGCCGACAGGAGTGCCGTCAGAATCACCAACAACGAGTTGATCCGCGTTGTGGGCCTGTTGCTATCCATAGGAGCTTTTCGTCTTTCCTTTCTTAGCCGTGGTCTTCAAGTCAAGACAAGTCAAGTCATGTCAAGTGCTAACCTCGAACATTCGATAGGCTTCCTGTATAGGTTGTCTGTTGTTTATGAAGTGACTTGACGTGACTAGCCGTGCATTTCCAATTTCGGGTATTAGCTTGCTTTGCCGACAACTGTTCGTGCGAGACCATGGTGCTCGGAGGTTGGGAGCTCTTGGAGAACTCTTGGAGCTGGCAGGCGTGGAGCGTGGACGCCGCCTTTGTTCGCTTTCCTCCTCCGTATCGCGAGCCGGCGAGATTGTGCACGCGCCGCGATGTTCCGTGGATTAGCGATTCGATTACCACCGCCACGCTCCCGCGACTATGGGCCGCGCCGCGTGTGCCTGCCTGGACATAGAGTACGAGTACCCCTCGGCCCTCGCCACACACACACACGTGTGCGATCGGCCGTTGGGCTTGTTTTTACCTACTTACTTACTGCAGTGCGCCTTCTGCTATGATCCACGCCACGCTCCCGCTTGGCGTGGATCCGATTGGAGAGAACGAGATCTCTCGACCTTCAGCGGCTTGTCGCTTATGTGTGCCTCCGACCTATGGCCATGCTCCGACCCTGCACACTCCGCCATGCCCCTTCTGTGCGGCCATGCGTGCGGCGCGGCTGCGTCTTCAAATGGCATCGCCCTTCTTATGAGACGACTTGGCTGCGGCGATGGCCGCCTCGTTCATCTCCATGTTGAAGCCACCGCCGCCAAAGTCGCTGTCGTCCATGGCCGCCTCCGCTCTCGTTTTGGACGATTTGCTCGACTGGTGGACCTTTCGGGACGAGAAAGCGTTCCCGAGCACGCCGAGGAGCAGCGCGCCGCACAGGCACCCGACGCCCAGCAAGCAGGCGCCCGCCACGGCGGCCGCACCGGTCGAGAGGCCGAGCGCCGTACCGAGCACTTGGTCGGACGGGGGAGGCGGGGGGGACAGGTCGCCGCTCAGCAGTGCTGCGACCGTGGATCGGAGCGGTTCGAGCACGCAGCGCTGGTCGATGGCTTGAAGCGCACGCGCGCGGAACTCGGTGTAGGGCACGTCGAGGAAAGTGGCGCGGCCTGGCGGCGCGTGAGGGTGCACTAGCGGCAGGTTGCTCCGCTGCTGTGCCATCGAGGCAGCTGTGAGCGTGCCAACCACGCGCCACTCGCCGTCCAGCGCACTCCGCGTCAGCTCGAGCGACAAGCTCGATCCGGTGGTCGCTGCGTCGAGATCGAAGGACTCGGTCACCCAATGCACATCCAGCAGCCGGCGCAGATAGAGGAGGTTGAAGTCGTGTGCAAAGAGGGCGAGCACGAGGGGACGCGGCGAAGGCGGAGCGCGGCCGGAGGGGCGCCACGACGGGTGCGCGACGCCCGGCACCGGCGCATCCCGCACCACCTGCTCGAGGCTCGCCACTAAATAAGCAAGCGCGTGCGACGCGTAGGCACGCGACGAGTTGCGGCCGGAGCCCAGCCACATCATGCGCTCGTGAACCCGATACAGCTGGGCGAGCTCGTCGAGCGGCACCTCGCCCCATGCAAACGGTTCAAGGCCCGAGGTCGCTTGCAGCACGAAGGCCTCAGCAAAGTAGCCCGCGACCGCGAGGGGTCCGTCAAAGTACTCCCAGTAGTGGGTGCGCTGGAAGGTCGCCGGAAGCTCGGAGAGCGTGCAGTTTGGTCCCAGAGCGTGCTGTGCGCACACGCTCGCCGAGCAGCACCCGATGAGCGTGCCCACGCGCTCGATCGGCTGGCGCAGAGCGTTTGTCAGCGCTGCTACATCGCCTCCGAAGTTCGCACGTACCTCGTCCTCGTCAGGTCCACTGCAGCCTTCGATGACGGCATGGTCCAGCACCACGGGAGCGAGGAGAGGCGATGAGCTGGGGGTCGCGGCCACGATGTCGGCTGTGCGTGCAGCCACACATTCGGTGGGAAACATGCCGGCGGCGAACTCCTGAGCTGATTGCAGGTCACGTTGACTCAAGCCGTCGGCGACTAGGAGCGCATGCAGCGAGCAAGGATCGCCGCCCATGGAGCGCGCGATGAATTCGCCCATGTGCCGCATGAGCGCATGGCCGTTTGGCGTGAGCAGGTTTCTGTTGAAGTCGGTCGGCGTCATGTTCCAGTCGGCGGCTGGCGGCAATGGCCGCGTGCTCCACTGGTTGTAGCCGGCGGCGGAGCTCTCGTGTGGCGGCGGGTATGGCGATCGTTGCCCGTGGCGGTACAGGTGAATGGCTGCGACGGTCGTCAGGCGGGTCAGCGTACACGGCGTTGAGATGAAGACCGGCCCAGTGCTCGATGATGCCCACCCGTGCTTCAGGGTGATCGTGGCGCCGGCGCCCGTCGTCGAGACGGTCGAGGAGTTAACGTTGTTGATGCGCGTGCCGTTGCACGTGGACAAACCGTTGCACCTGGACAAGCGCGAGTTGCACGTGCCGCGAGTGAACGTCGCGCCGCCAGTGAGCTCCATCAAGATTTGGCCCGGCGCGTTTGTTGTCGCCACGAGCGTCTCGCCGGCTGTGAACGTGCCGCCGCACGCCCTGCCGACAAAGGAGGCCGTGCTCTGGAAATCGCTGACGGATTTGGCAAACATGATGGTGGTGTTCACAGTCAAGGGCTGCGAGCAATTCATATGTGCCGGGTGACTGCAAACTCCATGCAGCACGAGGAGCAACATTCCCAGGTGCCCCGACGAGAGCGCGAGTCAAGCGACGCGGCGAAAGAAAACGCGATCACATGCCACGTCACGTTCCGATTTAGGCGAGGACGTTGGAACGTGACGGTTATTGATCTTACAGAAAAATTTCGCGTTGTGTTGAACTTTCGCGGAGCGGATGCGGATTGGCCTGCCGACGACCATATGATGCGGCCCTTCTCAATACTGCTGCTCTTCCTCTGCAGTATGCTGGCATCTGTAGGCTGCGCGACTGAGCGTGATGACGGCGAGAACCTCATCCACTCTGCTGAAGTCGACATGAGCAAGCTGAATGAGTACTTGCAAGCAGACAAGGAGAATGAGATCAACGTAGAGTCGCTGTAAGTCAGCGGAGTGGCCCTTGCTATGGGCGTTCACGTTCCCCCAATGATGCGTCGCTGCAGCGCACGGTCCCTGATCAGATTCACTTACAAGCGCACGCCTCGAACACAGATACGCCGACTTGCAATCACGTTTCAACGCGGTGAAGCGAGAATGGCAACGAGCAGATGTCGAACGACAGGCGATGCGCCGCGCGCTCACGGAAGCGCGGAAGAACGTTGAGACGGTTTCTACGCAAAATCGACGCATGAGCTCGCTGTTGAAGGCAGTTCGGCTCGAGCAGCAGCGCCTGAGCAAGGCCAAGGAGACGGTCATGCAGGCACTCGCAATGGATGAGAGCCTTGACCTGAGCGACAACGACACTTTGACGAGCACGTAGAAGAAGAGAGTCCCCCTTTGCGTGGTCCACGTGCACCGCGGCGTTCTGGCCGTCCGCAAGACACGGCCGCCAACCATCCTTCGGTTGTCGGTACTCTGTACACGGCTGCAGGGGCATGCTCGCTCGGTTCCGATGGACGACACGAATGCGCACTCCTCGCGGACCTCAAAGAGCTCAGTGGCTAGCACGTCGAGAGCTAGTCACGAGAATGTTCGAGTCTCGCATTGGGAGCGTACTTCTTTTAGGAGAGCGTACACGCAGAGAGCCCCCGCCCGTTCGCCGTTGCATGTCGACACACACCCGCATCATTGATCAGGATTCTTTGTTTACTCACTAGGCGACTACCTAACAACAGAATTGAGTAGCCCACGAGACTCGAGAGCGAGTTACTCAAGATTGATGAGTTCACCGTTCTCCAATTGCCGTTCTCTTCCTATCCTTCTATGAGTGTTAAACTTTATGTGATGTTGGCCGGGGACCGGGGACAGCCGTTCATTGACGGACGGAGGTGTGGTGACTGAGTGTCATCGCTCTCGTGGGCTTGATGACCATATTCTGTGATGGAATGCGATTGCAGGATGATTGTGTTCATCATTCAAGTTACCGTCGCTTTCGTGGAGAGGAAAGAGTGCACGGGTTGGCGCAAGCGGCTTTTTGCGCGACAGGACGACGAGATTGATCGATGCCGCGCAACTCCAAAGAAGGCCCGCGGGAAGGGACGATCGACATGCTGAGCGCACGTAGCTCCGCAGTGCGCAAGCGGCTGGGCAACCTCGAGAAGGTGACGATCGAGTACATCGAGGCCTGCGGCGACTGCTTCTACTTGGCCATGGAGGCGGCACTGTCTCAGGAGGAGGGTTGGAGCCCGTACTTCACGGTCGCCACGATGCGTGAGGTCGTGGCGTCCTCATTGACTGAGGAGATCTTCCAGCTGTACACCCTGCTGCACCAGCAGCAAACAGAGGGTGCGCGCCACGCCAGCAAGCTGAGTGCCAGCCGAGCGCTAGCCGCACACCTTCCATGTCCCGGCCGGGCCTGACCTCGCTCGCGGCCGCTCGCAGGTTTCAAGTTCATGGAAGGCGTCGATTCGCTCGAGACTCTTCGCAACCGCGTTCGCATACGCGGCCAGAAGGTGGGCGGCACAAAGTGTGTGTGGGCGGATGGCTTCGCGATGGAAACCATCGCCAACCACTTCCAGCTGCTGCTGCTCGTCGTGGACGAGCGTTCGTCGCAGAAGTTTACGCGCATCGCGCCGCGATGTCCATCGGGTGCTGTCATAGACAGCGACAGCATCCCGCCGACGCAGGCGACCGTGCTGCTGCACGCGTCACAGCGGGAGCACATGAACCTGATCTGCTACGACGGCCGCCGATTGACGCCTGTCGGGCAGCTCCCGCTCAAGCTGCAGGGCTTCTGGGGACTCCGTGTGATTGAGGACGGCGCCGCCGCAAACGGCGCGGCGGCGGCGGCCCCAGCCCCCGCCCTCTCGCCTCGCCCGGCTGCCTCTGCCAAGAGCACCGCGACCGGCAAGCGCAAGGCGGCGGAAAGTGTATCGGAAAGTGCGGGCGCCATCGACGAGGAGGCGCGCGGCGCCCGCGGCGGACGCGGCGCGAACGTGGCGGGTGGTGGGCGCGGCGGACGCGGAGGACGCGGAGGACGCGGAGGACGCGGCGAGACGAGCGCCGCCGCGGGGGCGGAGAGCAGCAGCAGCGCGAGCGCCAGAGGTCACGGCGCCGCGCCGAGCGGCGTCGCGAGTGCCGCCTCCGGCTCGTCCGCGGCGCCGCCCCTGGCTGGCGAGCGCTCGACCCGCCGCTCCCCACGAGCGTGAGCTGCCGGGGGGGCTCGGCGTAAGGATGACGTGGCATGGCAGCGCGGCGTTGCGGGCACGACTTGGCGGGCCGAGCGGTGTGAAGAGAGAGCGGGTGGGCTCCTAAGAGCGAGAACAGCGAGAACAGGATTTGAGATGCGAAGCGATCGACACCTACTGCACAATAGGCGCGGCGCCGCCCGTACTTGACGTGGCTGACCGCTGAGATGTGTACTGTATTCCCGCGCGCCGCCCCTCAGCGGCACTTTCTCTGAGTCGTTTGAGATGTGCTGAGTGTTCACTGTGTGAAAACTGTGTTTTTCGGGTGGCGCGCTGGCCACCAAACTTGTCCAATCTAAGCAACTTCCTATGCGTCGAAAACGGGTCCGAAAGTCTGGGTGTCGAGCCTCGAGCGCGCGGACTCGACGGGGTTAAGGCGGCATGTCGTGGTTCGGTGGTGGCACCGAACCGGCGAAGACCGAGCAGAAAACTGGATCCAGCAGCCTGTACGATCGGTACGCGCCCTCCGCCGAAAACGCCGCAAAGGGCTTCCATTCGACGACTCGCTCGGCGCAGCTCCGAGCTGGTCGCGTGCGCCTGAACTGCTACCTCAACCTAGAGGGCGTAGGCGTGACGTACGTGGGTGGCCCGCAAGGGCATGGGACTATAGTTATGCTGCCCATGGAGATTGATACGCTCGAAGAGGTGCTTCAGCACGTGCAGCTCAAACTCGACCTCGACAAGCGCATGTGCTATTGCGCTGACCTCTTCCTGCCTGACGGCAAGATCATTGATAGCTACGAGGAGCTCGTCGAGAATGCCAAGCGCGAGGTGCCCATCATCGTCGGCTGTGGCGAGCCCTTTGACGGATCGCGGGTGCCGCAGGACCTCCTCGAGTTCTACCTGAACGGCGGCGGGCGTGCCGGTGTGAAGACGGTGATCAATGAGTGCGCGAAGCAGCGCTTCTACGCGAGGAGCGATCGCGCCGAGTCGGTGCGGCAGGACGGCCACGGTCTGTACCCGAACTCGCTAGCTGTCGTGCAGTCACGCACGCAGGCGGTCGAGGCCAATCGCGAGAAGGCGGCGATGATGCGCCAGCGCTACCTCGAAGGCCTCGTACGTCGCAACGAGGAGGATTCAGACTACCTGCGCGCGGCGCAGCAGAACATCATGTTCCATAAGATGGAGGAGGATGAGAGCCGGATGCGGCGCGAGGACTGGGAGATGGAGCGCATGGAAAGGCTCAACGCCGAGCGGAAGTCGGTGCGGCTCGAGTGCAATGAGGAGCGACAGCTCCAGCTCACGCGGCGAAAGGAGTTGCATGACAAAGTCAAAGAGGGGAAGCGGCAGCAGAAGGAGAAGGTCAAGGCCAAGAAGGAGCAGTACAAGAAGGATGCACGCGTGGAGGACTTCGGAACTCGCCCGGGCCAGGTGGCCCAAGGACCCACGGACCATTTCGGCAGACTTCTCTGAGTTAGCATGCAGGAGGGTCGTCACTCATGTGGAGGGTCCATGGTGCTGCATCGCGTTGATGTAGAGCTACGGACGTAGAGCTACGAAGCGGAGACTCGCCGCGTGCGCGTGTGCGCGTGTGCGGTGTGCGAGCTCTTGCCTGCGAGCCGGTGGAGTCTCAGGTGGTGTATGCGACGTCCATGTGATGCGAAGAGACGCTCTCGCGCGTGCACTGTCGTCACTGTGCACTGTCGTAACTGTGCTAGGGTCTGGGCGTGTGCATACCTGGTGTGACGTCGTCGCGACGCGTGGCTCGGGCAGTGATGTCGATCGTCGCCGTGGTCGTGTCGTGTCGTGTGCGCGGGGCCCCGTAAACGGCCCGTGTCACAGTGTGGGGCCTGCGGCGTATGCGGGACGCGCCGGTCTGGTAGATCGCGGATGAAGCTTAACGCACAGTTTACGTACCGCAGACGAATGTATTTAAGTATGATTATCCAACAGGTTTTTTATGGCGAATGCATAGGTTACGTTACAACTCTCGTGTGGCGGCTGGCCGGGCGCGGTGGGGGCCGGTATTGGGTGCGGGGCTGCCGCGTGCCGGGGTGGATGCCAAGTGGTCCTGCGAGCCCCCCCCGCCAAGCCCCATGGTGATGCGGCCGAGCGTGGACAGCCGGTTTGGAGTAGCACCCCTGCCCGAAACACATTTCGAAAACGACTTGCCGCATGCCTCACGGGGGCACACGTGCTCGTCGTGCAGATCGGTGCGAGCTTACCGGGTCGTGGGCGGTTCTATTTGGGAAGGTGCACGAGTCGCAGCAGGCCGGTTGCCATATTTGGCCGGTAATGCTCGAGCTGCGTGCCGAGAGCCTCCACCTGGTTGAGGAGTGTGCGCAGGTCCGTAGTACCCTGCTGTTTGCCGCCACCGGGCCCGCCACGCCCGCCCCGCTGCGGCCCGAAGGCGGCCGCCATCGGCACCGTCTCATATTTGCGAAGCGCCTCTTGCATCGCTTGCTTGATCAGCTCCAAGCGTGAGGAGTGGTACTCTAGCCACTGGGCCGTCACCAGATCGCATTGCATGAGCGTCGTCGGCCGCCCGAGCACGTTGATGCGGCAGCCCACGTGCAGGTCCCAACACTGCAGGTGCGGCCGCCGGAGCGACTCGGCGTGCTGGTTGCCCGAGAGCTTCTCATGCAGATGCATCGACATGACCTTGGTGTCCGTCGAGATGACATCAAAGATGGACTCCTTGAGGGGCTGGTTGACTATGCTCGGATCGAGCACCTGCACCTGCTTGTCGAGCACCACTTGGAAGAGCTCCGTCTCGAGGTCGAAGCAGAGCTCCATGTATCGTTTTGTTCCCATCTCGTGCCACCAGGCAAAGAACTTTAGGAAGCGGAGCGCAGGCACCGGGTTCTTGGGCAGACCAGTGCGCAGGCCGAGCTGCGCCATTGTGAGCTGCTTCTTGGCTGCAATTGCAGAGGCAGATGGCGAAGCACGTGCAGCAACGTGCGTCGCCTCTGCCAGGTTGAAGTTGCTCCGCCGCATAGCCATGCCGCGATGCACGGCCTGCAGCTTGACGGCGGCCTCATGCTCCTCCTTTATGCTCTTCCGCGCCTGGTTGCCGCGCTGAATCGCCGCGATCTTCGTCGCGGCGAGCTTGCGCGCCTCCCGCAAGTCCAGCTCTTCACTGGGCATCGCCAACCTCCACAACAGGGCGCAACTGCTCCACACGAAAGTTGTTGAACAAATAGGGGATTCAATTGGAAACCATCCCCCACAAATCTGTAGCAGCGGTCTTGAACAACCCGCAGAGGTTTGTCTCGAAACTCCGCGGCCACGTCAGCAGAATCGGAGGTTGGCGCCCACGATGTAGGGCTCGCGCGGCCGCCGCCGCCTGCCCGCCGCCGCCGCCGCGCCGCCGCCCTCGCGTCGCTCGCCACGCTCACAGCCGACGCTTCGCTCGATTCTCGCAGCCCGCAGACCCGAAAATCCATTCGCCAATGCTCTCCATCACCATCTTCCTGATCGCAATCTTCTCGGCGGCCGAGGCCACGCTCGGGTTCTGCAATGACAAGGACACGTCTTGTGCCGCATGGGCGGCGGCAGGCGAGTGCGAAGGCGACAACGGCGAGCACGTGAAGACCCTCTGCCCGCACACCTGCGGCGTCTGTTCCATCATGTGCTCCGACCGCGATGTGAGCTGCGCTTCGTGGGCCAAGGAAGGAGAGTGTGAGAAGTCGCCGGCGTTCATGCACAAGGAGTGCCCGACCAGCTGCGGCCTGTGCACGCCGAGGTGCGCCGACATTCACAAGGACTGCAACCACTGGGCCAAAGAGGGCCAGTGCACCGAGAACCCGGGCTTCATGAACATGCACTGCCCCGTCAGCTGCGGCGTGTGCGATGGCGCGTGCCGCGACAAACACGACGACTGCCCGGGCTGGGCGCGCGACGGCGAGTGCGTCAATAACCCGGGCCACACGCTGGCAGTCTGCCCCAACAGCTGCAAGGTGGGCAAGTGCGCCACGGGCAAGTGCGAGGACCACAACGCGACGGCGTGTGCCATCTGGGCGCTCGATGACGAATGCCTCAAGAACCCGGGCATGATGAACGCCGAGTGCCCGCAGTCGTGCGGCGTGTGCTCGATGGTATGCCATGACAAGGACCCCAGCTGCCTCGCGTGGGCCGTTGAAGGTCAGTGTGAATCCAATGCGGAGGGCATGCTGACGCTCTGCCCGGCCGCGTGCGGCGTGTGCCACGATCTCGAGATCTTCTACCGTGGCGCCATCGGGCCCATGAAGGAGGAGCTCTAGATATTTTGTCTTTGTATCGAGAAGGAGGAGCTCTAGAGGCGGGCACGACGCTGAAAGAGACGGGAGTGCCACAGGGTCAGACAGGTGTGAGCCGCACCGCGTGCACGGCATTGTATGTGAGAGAGGGCGGCTCGCTGTGTTCGCCGAGATACACAGTGAGGTGAGCGCAAGCGCGAAATGTCCATGTGGCGATGTGAGTTTAGGCGAGCTGGCAGCGGCCATGCCGCATGCGTGCGAGCGTGCCTACCAAGATTGGAGGATGAGGCCTTGTTTTAACAGCCACGTCCGACACACATCGCACCAGCATGACGGCGGATTGAGAGGCGCACAGGCGAGGGCCTGTGTCTTTCGCGTATTTATGTTCATACAAGTCGCTAGAAAGAGTGTGAAGAGAAGAGAGAGCGGCATGGCGGACCTTCTTGTCGCTGAAGGCGCGCCGACAACCGCGCTCGCAGCAGACGCGGAGCAGCAGCAGCTTGAGCCGAACGATGATGCGCTGCGGCCGGTGCTGCAGAACATCGTAGCTACTTGCAACCTTGGATGCGACCTTGAGCTCAAGACGATCGCAATGCATGCGCGTAACGCCGAGTACAATCCAAAGCGGTTTTCGGCGGTCATCATGCGCATCCGTGATCCGAAGACGACCGCACTCATCTTTCGCAGCGGTAAGATGGTGGTTACCGGCGCGAAGAGCGAAGAGCAGGCGCGCAACGCAGCCCGCAAGTATGCGCGCATCATCCAGAAGCTCGAGTTTCCGGTGCGCTTCACGGATTTCAAGATCCAGAACATTGTGGGCTCGTGCGACGTACGCTTCCCCATTCGCCTCGAAGGCCTTGCGTACAAGCACTCGCACTTCGCGCACTACGAGCCCGAGCTCTTTCCAGGGCTCGTCTACCGCATGACGCAGCCTAAGATTGTGCTGCTCATTTTCGTCTCAGGCAAGGTCGTGCTCACGGGCGGCAAGGTGCGCAACGAGATCTACACCGCCTTCGACCAAATATATCCCGTGCTGCAAGAGTTTAGGAAAACGGCAGGTGACGCCACATGACGAGGGCGATACTCTCAGGGAGCGTACAAAAGAGTTAGAGTCGCGGCGTGCTGCTGGAGTGAGGTGCGTGGCCGCGTCGCGCGTCGGCGTGTGGCTGTGGGCGCTTCGTGTGGCGGCGTGTCACCGTCTCTCACGGGGTCGACTTAGGAAGCGAAGGTTAGAGATCATCTCATCGATGTCTGTGTCAAGAGGAGCCCATTCCGTTTCCGATCATGCCTCCGGCTTGGTAGTATCTAGATCCTAGATGCCTCGAAATCGCATTTAGCCGGCGGGACACGGAGCAGACGGAACACCCTTCGGTGGACGCACCGTCGCGCACACTCGCGCGCGGCGAACGAGCGCGTAAAGCCGAGCGTTGCTTTTGCGGACTGTGCCGCGTGCTAGCCTCACCGACCGCGCGTCAACGGGAAAATAATGGGCCCACCACTGGGGGCGAGGGCTGGGGACCCGCTTTTCCTTTTCTCTCTATTTACAAAAATTGTGTTAGAATGAAGACTTGTTTTAGATGGTGTTAGATGGTGTTAGAATGTGTTCGTATGCAAAGACGGGTACATTCAACATTGTTGATTGTACAAGCGGTGCGAGCAAAGCCAACCCGCGGCGCTCGCGCTCGGGGGGAGTCCGAGCGCATCTCCTCCGTAGCGCGCGCGCTTCAAGGCGCGCGGCGAAAGGGGCGCGCAGGTCGATGGCAAATGGAGAGATTATTGGGAGCAGCTCTGTCCTCCGACGCGCCTGGAGCCGGCCGCAGCGAGGCCGAGGCGCGCGTGCGCTGCGCGCGGAGGCAAAAAAGGAAGGAGTACCGGTACGAATTAAAGGGGGTCCTAGCCAGTACATTGTACCCTGAAGAGGCTGCTGCGCTCGCCTTTTTCAGGGTCCCAGGATATCACCTACCTATCGCCGCACCACGGAAGGGACATATGTATTTTACCGGTGCGGACGTCCCCGCGGAGCCGAAATGACAGAGGCTTCCTCTCTGCCTCGTCGTTCGTCGCCGCATGGGCAGCGAGCCCCTGGACAAGCCCCGTGGCTGCTCCATATACGTGCACGACATCTCTCTCGTGGCCGGCTTGCGACTTCACGAGCGTTACACGCCGTGCGGCTGGCCGCACGTGCAGCATGCTGACGAGGCGTGG
>PJAB01000743.1:0-21340 GCA_002887195.1 Chrysochromulina parva | reverse complement strand
CCCCCCCCCCCCCCCGCCCCCCCCCCCCCCCCCGCCCCCCCGGGCGGGGGCTGCGCGGGCCCGTGCACGGGCACGCCTACACACGCCACCCGCCGGCGTCGCGGGCGCTAGCGGGCGCCGCACCGCACGCCCGCGGCGGGGGTGCGGGGTTCGCCGGGCCTAGGTGCTGGCGCGAGCTGGCCACGCACGGCGGAACAAGTCGATGGAACAAGGCGGGACCGGGCGCACCGTCCACGAGCAGCACGCGCGAACGACACCGGTGCGTCCGCGAGTGCCCGCTCGTTAACGCGCTCCCGCCGGCCGGTGCCCGTGCCCCGGCTTGCCGGGAAGCGGGTGCTTGCGCGCCGGCCGGATCGACGGCCGGACGGTACCGCCGCGCTCGGGGTCGCTCCTCGGTCGCTCCGCCTGGGGGGCGTTAGCGGGCCGGGGTTTCCGGCTTTTCGGTTCCGGTCGATCGGTTCGGAGCGACTCTTTCCGTCGCGGTAGCTACGGGCAACGGGGGGACCACGGACCACGCGATTTATATTTTTATCTTATGTATCTGCTCCAGTCTCCCCGACGATCGCGGATTCGTTCGGCTTCGCCTTCGGGTGCAAGCGCGCCCGCCCCCGGCCCGTCGCGCGTCGCCCCGCCCATCTCCCGCCGTGTGGACGGTGGGGCGTCCCCACACCGTTGCCGTTCCCTCATCTGCGATATAATCTTGGCGTGCCTCCGCGACCTCCGCGACTCCACGAGAGGGTGCACGCGGCGATCGGTATGCTAAGGGTTCCCCCCTCGCCATGTGAGTCGTTGTCCCGCCAGGCGTACGGCTACCCACTAACCGTCCTGCACGCGGCGGCTCGCGCGGCACACCTAACCGGCAGCGCAGAGGACGCGCGCGCCTCGAGCCTTTCACGCCACATGAGGCCGTGATGTTCATCGTCGCGGAACGCGGCCTCTGCGTGGAGCTTTATCAGACTCGTCGGCAGGCGCGGCAGGCGCGGCAGGCGCTGCAGGCGCGGCTGCAACGCTCGCTCCGCCGCCAGGCGCACCGCCCGCACCACCCGCGACGCCCTTGACCTCGATAGAATCGCCTCGCAGCTTGAGGTACTGCGCCTTTTGGTTCGCAACGATCGACCTGAGCGTCGATGCCATCTTGTAATAATCGGTCCCCTCGCCGTTGTACTTCATCGCGTTCTCAAAGATGAGGTTAAGATCATCACAGAGCGCGTGCAGGTCAGCGACCTGGCCAGTCTCGACGCGGCGCTTGAGCGTTGCAAAGTCCATCGGGGTTTCAATGATTTCGCGGTAGTCAGGTGCCTCCTTCTCTGTGACTGGTCGCTTGAAGGGGTACGCCCACTTGTGCCTCGCGATCGACGAGAGCATTTTGTTCAGTGTACCTGCGACCGTCGAGCGCCTTGCATTGCGCTCCTCGTCCTCGGCAATCGCGACCCAATGCTCATCCAGTCCAAGCTCGCTCGACTCGCCCTGTCCGGCCTCGGGCGTGCCCGAAGTGCGCGTGCGGCCACTTCCGCCGTGGCGGCTGTCGCCATCGTCGCCGCCATCTTCGCCCACAGCTGCATCGATAGCATCTTTGTCAGCAGCTCCGGCGAGAAACGCCGCGCGGCTCGGGTGGTTCGAGGGCAGCTTGCTGCATAGCTCCTCAATCCTCCTGCAGAGCGTGCTACGCGCTTCGCCGAGCGTTTGGAGGTGCCGCGCTTGCAGCTTGGCAGCAAGGGTGGGAAGCTCCACAGGCATACCCTCAACAAGGGCACGGAAGCGCTCCTCGCATTCGGGCGGCGGCGGCGGCTCAAGCGAATCGAGCGGACCCGCTGCCGCGCGGATCGCCGCGGCGACATTGGTCCAATCGGTGCCGTAGCGCTGCGTTCCGAGCACCACGAGCAGGTCGGAGAGCGTAGAAGGCGAGGGCCGCTTCGACATCGCGCTTTCGCAGAGGCTGCCACAACTCGCCTTCACGCGAATCACAAGTGAATCGCGAAAGCGGCAAGTCAAACAGATGTAAAGACGACAAGGCGCGCGCGCGCGCTGCCTGTGGGGAAAGCTGAGGAGAAAGCAAGTTTAGCACGTCTGGAGAAGCAGTCAGCGTCAACTTCTCGTCCGAGAAGAAGGAGAGGGTACGCGATGGCATCAGGTGGCGGCCGAGTTCGCGCCGCGTCGCTCCTCTCCTCGTACTATGGCTACCAGGAAGAGGCCAAAGAAACGGTACGTTGCACGCGCGCGAGCCGTGGAGGGAGCATCTCGGGGTAGATCTGCCTACCTTCGACCGAGACCACTGATCTACCATCTTCCGAGACCACGTGATTTCGTTCGCCGAGGGGCCATCTAGGGGCGTTATATGGTGCCACCATCGGACCTCATTTGCGCACGCGCCTCATTCGGTTCTCGTCCCATGCGCAGACTACCAACGAAGAGGACGACATGAACATCGACTCGTCAGCCTTCACTGTCGACAAGTATGTGGGCACTATGCTGCAGTACAAGAGCCTCGAGGAGCTGGTGCACCGTGGCAACGCGATGGTCTCGGAAATCAAGAGCCTGGACAGCGACATGCAGATGCTCGTGTACGAGAACTACAACAAGTTCATCAGCGCGACCGACACGATCCGCAAGATGAAGCACCGTGTGGAGGACATGGAGTCCCAGATGATCGAGCTCGAGAAAAACATGGGCACGATCTCCTCAGCGAGCGAGTCGGTCGACTCGTCGCTCTCGGCGCGGCGCGGCCAGCTGGAGAAACTCAACGGCGCCAAGAAGAACCTGACGAAGCTGCAGTTCCTCATGGATCTGCCCGCCCGGCTTCAGCGCTGCGTGCGCGACGAGCAGTTCGAGACCGCCGTCGACGATTTCCGCAAGGCCCGTCGCATCCTGCGCGCGGTCGGGAACGTGAGCTCCTTCCGAGGCATCGAGGACGAGGCGACCCTCATCATCAAGCGCCTTGCGCAAGTCCTCAGCGTGCGGATCCAGCAGCCCGCGCTCCAGTTGGCGGAGCTCGGGCTGACGACGCGTCTGCTTCTCCAGCTCGAGGGTAACGAGGCCGTCCTGCTGCGCGAGTACCTCGGCCGTCGCCGCCGCGCGTTGCACGACGTGCTCACGACATTCCCGCCAGCGGGAGTCGCTGAGACCGGCTCAGGTGGCGAGGACAATGCTCCTGTGGACAATGCTTCGACAGCCGCCCCCGCCGCTGCCGAAGAGGAGGAGGGCGAGCTGTCGGCCGCAGCAGGAGACGTCGCACGTCTCGGCGAGGCCTTCGTGCCACAGCTTCTCGAGCTGCTCGCCGAGTGGCAGGAGCGCTTCGTCGGCGAGACACCCGAACCAGTGCTGCCGGATGCGGCAGGGGCCGCCGCGCCGTCTCTCACCATCGAAGCCAAGGAGTCGATGATCCTCGACGCGCTGCAGGAGCTTACGGGAAGCTACATCGAGGTGTGCCGCCGCCGGCTGCAGGAGGATAACGTCGACCCGAGTTCGCTGCTGCAGGGCGTGCGCAAGCTGGTTGGAGCACTCGACGAGGTGCACGCGCTCGTGCCCCAGGCCAAGATAATGCAGCGAGCAACCCGCGCAGCGGAGACACTCGCCAAGCGTGCCATGGACTCGTTGCTGCAGCAGTTACAGGACAAGCTCTCTGCGCAGGTCAAGGATATGCAAGGCGCTACGAACAGCGCATCGCTGCAAGAGCAGCTACACGAGGCAGGCAAGGCGATTTCTGCGCACGTCCTCGATGCGCTTACCGCGACCGCACCGTTGCTCGTGCCAATGTGCAAGCTGCTCAACCTGCGCGCCGATGGGATGGCAAAACACCTAGTTGGCCGCCTGTACGCGGCGCTTCTCGGCCTCGCCAAGACTGCACGCGAGTCGCGTGCAACCGCGGACAGCGTCCTCGTGCGCGCTGGACTCTGCCTGCACATGGTTGCGACAGGTGTCGCGCAAGTACCAGCAATGCTCAAGGCGCAGTTGGCGCCACATGGCCTCGGCGGCGCTGCCCTCGGCTTCGATTCCGCGTCTATGACGCGCGAGATGCAGGCGAGTGCAGACGCGCTGCTGGAGCGGTTCGTGGAGATGCAGGCTCAAAAGCTCTCGCTCGAAGTCACCCAACGAATGCAGGCACAGAACTGGCTCAAATGTCCGCCACCACGCGATGTCAACCTGCTCGTCGATCGCATCGTGCGCGAGCTCCGCGGCATGCAAGGTCTCGTTGCTCAAGTCCTGCCTGGCGAACCCATCCGCTCGATGATGACGCAGGGGCCGTTTTCCTCGGCACGTTCGTCAGTTCAGCTCAACCTCGTCCAGAGGCGGGAGAGCAGCCAGCAGCCAGCCTCGTCCTCAGCTATCCAAAAGGACTTGCAGCGCATGTTTGCTCGGAAGATCAGCCTTTCCGCAGCGGCTGGCAAGCCGTCGGTCACAAGCATGCTTACGCACGTTGCCAAGCTGACGCTTAAGACGCTCGTTGAGGAAGTGCGCCTGGGCACATTCGGTAGAGAGGGATTTCAGCAGATCCAGCTTGACTGCGCATTTCTGCGCTGGGTGCTGCCTTCCAATGTCGATGACGAGGGCGCGGTCCTCGCTCTGCTAGATGAGGCCATCATCTCGTGCCAGGAGCGGTGCATTGACCCCGCCGCTTTTGAGCATGCCGACATGGAACCGTTTTGCGAGGCCAAGCGAAAGCAGCTCGCTAGCATGTTGGGCTGATGCATGTGTCGAAGATCCCAGTCTTCTGGCCCGTCAATTCCTCAATTCGCGCACGTTCACGATCGACGCGGCGACGCGGTAACGGTTCACAGCAGAGCCTTCTTCGCACGTTTCGTGCCGCTCATGTGCGTCGACGAGACTCTTGTTCTATTGGCCCTGGCGACTGGGCGGTTCCGTGGGTCTGCCGGTTCCAAATCCCGTGTATCGGCGCGTGCGCGAAGTCCAAAGATTTCCCTCCTGCCGATCGCGGGGGGGGGGATATGCGGCCCGAACAAGGCGAGGAGGCGGCCGCGACGCAAAGTCCAAAGAATAAACGTCAGTACTCGGCCTGTGCGGAACGCGGAAACCATCGGCATATGGTTACTATCTCAATCACCGTGTGGACACTTCGCGCGCGTGGTGCGGCGCGCGACCGGCGACCCGGAAGCGGAACCGCAACCGGGCGGGGAAAAGCCGCTCACTACGCTATTATACTTCTGAGTTCTGTCTGGGTGTCGAATACGCGTTTACGCGGACGGCCTAGCTCGTTCGACGTCGTATCTAAGCGCTTAAAGCGCTTCACCGCCCGCGGCGGGCCCGGCCGTGCCGCCGAGAGCGAGCCCCGCGTATCGGTCTATTGCGCGTATACGTTCCGTTTTATTGGTCATTTTAAGCTTTACGAATTACCCTTACCGGCGATCGCGTTAGTAAACGGAACCGGACGGGGCCGCGGTGCCCCGCCCGCCCCGCGCCGGAGGCCGGACGTGAACGCAAGCACCCGATGTCGCCGCACGCGCCTCCGGAAGCGGCGGAGACGGAACGAAGCACCGCCGCTAACGGCTAAGCAAAACCAAAAGGCAAGGTAAACGGTACGCTCAGTCAAGCGCAGTCAGAAAATCGAGGCGCCGCCGCCGGTCGCGGCCGCCTCGGGTGGAGCACGGGCGGAGCACAACTCGCCTCTCCGCGGCGGTTGTGACGACGAACCTCAACCTGCCAGGAACCTCGTGACTATTGACTATGTGCAAGTTGAGCAACGTCCCGGTGCACATGACCCCGATCGCACCGGTTTCAACCAGTTCAGTCGTCCTCCGCGTCGTCGTCGAGAATGGAAATGTCCTCGAGCGCTGCCTCTGTCTCTGCATGCATTTGCGTAAGACCCGTGAGGTCCTCGAGGTATGTGGCCCGATTGAAGGCCTCGTGAAGGAATGAGAAACCACGCTCACGGAAGGCATCGAGGACTGTTGAGGAGCATGCCGTGCACTTATCGAAAGCATGGCCGATCATCACATCGTTGCGATACATGGGAAGCGACGCACGAATCTGGTGGGGGACGCACCCGAGCGGGCTTGCTGTGACTGCGGAGGTGCTCCCGGCGCCAATGTCGGCATCAGCGTCGCCAACTTTGGGATGATGGAGCAACGTGACCATGAGCTCGACGGCAAGGGCAGAGGCGATCATCGACAGACCTGGACGACTGACCGTGCACTGCTGGTCGAGCGTGCGGCGGAGCATCGAGTTCGCCGGTGCGACGACGTCGTTGCAAAAGTAGCAGCCCAGCCGCGAAGTCCCCGCTCCACCGCTTTGTCCTTGCTTCGGCACGCCGTGGCGCATCACGAGGAGTGAATCGAAGCCAAGGGCCGCATTGATCACGAGCTTGCCATGCACCGCTGCGAGGAGCGATGGCAGCCAGCGCGACTCTCGTGTGTCCGTCAGAAGGAATACCACATCGTGATCCTCGACCAGCTTCGAAAGCGCCTGGCAGTCGGCTTTGACGCTCTGGGCGACTTCGGGGCCGACTGAATGGCCGGGCATAGGGATGGCAATGCGGTGAGCCGTCGCCTCCACTGATGGAAAGATGCGCCTCAACGCATCAGCGGCAGCTTGTGCTTTCGGCGTGGCACCACTCACGCAGTCGTCAAAAGTGAAGAGTGTCTGGCGCACGGGGTTAGAGTAGGAGACGACGCCTGAATCAACGAAAGTTATCGTGCGCACACCCCAGCCGAGAAGGCAACGCGCGACAGCGCAGCCTAGAGTCCCAGCGCCCATGAGCAGGCAGCGTGTCCCTGCCACCTTCTCCGTCTGCAAGCTTGGCATCAGCCGCCACCGCATCAGCCGCAGATTGAGATCGACAGAGGCCTCAGCCAGGGTCTCTGGCTTCATCTGCGCAGACAGATCCATGAGCCTTGCGCCGAGCTTGCCGACGCTATTGCGCTCCCAGCCAACTGACTTTGGCGGAGGAGGTGCACCGCTTTGCGACGGCGCCTCATGGCGTGCCGGCAGGGTGACGCGCAGGACGATAGAGCGCGCATTTTGGCTTCCACCCAGTTCCTGTGACAGCTCCAGTGACGCTGCCGCAGATGCGTTCGTGAGAGACATCGAGGCGCCGGGGGGCGGCTCGCGAAAGCAGAGAACGCGGACGGACACCGCCTCGTCCGGCAAACCAAACTTTGGCATCATCGCGCCCACAGATGCGAGGAGATTGCGCAGTGGCCAACCGGGGTTGGTGAGCAACGGGCACGGGTCGCAGAAAGCGAGAAGCGCCTCTCCGCCCTCGCTCGCCTCGGCCGTACGCCACTCCGCAAAGCGCAACAGCGCATCAACCTCGACCACCCCGCCCTGAGTCAGCCGCACGGCGAAGAATGGGGGTGCACGGGGCGAAAGAGCGGCGAAGCCCTGCCGGAGCGCTGAAAGCTGCGCCCCATCGAGCACGGAGGTGATTGCTATAGGTTCGGACGCTTCAGGCGGAGGCGAGATGGCAAACGCTGGGAAGGCGAACCAGTAATAATACCGATGCGTCTTGAGGTCCGCGAACGTGAGCACCAGGAACCGAAGGAGACGCTCTGGCTCAGCCAGCGCAGCACCACTCGAGATGTCATCCCAGATGCGCTGAGCTGCAGTCTCGAGCAGCGCCGTCTTGTCGAATTCCTTAAAGTCCTCGAGCGTGTTCGCGTTATGGAGCGTCCCAGGGATCGCACACAGCGAGGGCGGCACGCCGGACGCATCAGAGCCAAAAGCATCCGCGCCCACACAGAGAGGCGATGTGGTCTCTGCCCGCTCCGCACGTGCAAAGCTTCCGATAATGTCGATGGCTGCGTCAGAAAGGCCGTACGTGTGGAGTTTGCGCCGGCCGAGCTCGGCAAAGAAGGTTGACTCCGGGGCGGACTGAAAAGGCGAGAATTGAAGAATGGTCTGCGGATGCGCCGCCATTTCCGTTTTCATTCACGACACACCAACACGCGCAATATCCGTTTTCAAAGCCAATTTTTTTCACCTTAAAAGCAAACCGCCTTCATCAGTCCACAGAATCAAGGGCATCACGTCCATGACTATGAGTACGAATACATACGAAACCACCTTCTCAAACGGAACGATACCAACACACGCTACTCACAGATGAAGCTCAAACCCAGCTTTTTCTTGCACTGCATCACGAATCGAGGCCTCCCCTTCCCCTCCAATATTGTTGATGGACAAATTCAGGGTCATCAGCCCGCCTGTGACGGCCACCATAGCCGCCACAGCGTTTGCTCCAACTGGCCCGATGTCATTGTTCCCGAAGTTGAGCGACGCGAGCTTGGTCTCCTTGTTGCTCTGGATGGCCTCGCAGACCGCGCTTACGCCCTCATCCTTGAGGTCGTTGAAGGACAAATCCAGGGCCGTCAGCCCGCCATTAACGCGCAGGGCGTCAGCGATTGCAGTGATGCCCTCTGCGGTGTAGGTGCCTTGTTGGTTTCCGGAGAGGTCGATCCAGATGCCACACAGCTCGTTTCCGGAGACGTTGATGCTTGTCAGCTCGCCTTTAACGCACAGGGCGTCAGCGATTGCAGTGATGCCCTCTACGTGTAAGTTCCTCTTCCATAACGATCGAGGCCGCACAGCTGGTTGTCGCTGAGGTTGAGGCTCGTCAGCCCGCCTGTGACGGCCACCATGGCCGCCACGGACTTTGCTCCCACTGGACCCATACAGATCTCGCTCATGTTGAGCGACGCGAGCTTGGTCTCCTTGTTGCTCTGGATGGCCTCACAGACTGCGCTTACGCTCTCATCCTTTAGGTGGTTCCTCGACAAATTCAGGGCCGTCAGCCCGCCATTGACGCCAAGCATCTTGGCCACATGCTTGGCACCTGCTGTCCCACCAATGCTGCTCTGTCCGTATCTATCGCCGCTTATGTCAAGCTCCTTGAGCGTCGTGTTCTGTTCTAGTGCCTCGCAGATGGCTTTTGTGCCCTCCTCCTTCAAAATGTTTTGGGCGAGCGACAGCTTCGTCAGCGCGCCTGTGACGGCTACCATAGCCGCCACAGCGTTTGCTCCTACTGGACCGATGCCGTTGTATCTGAAGTTGAGCGACGCGAGCGATGGCCTTGCAGACTGCGCTTACGCACGCCCTCATCCTTGAGGCGGTTATCGGACAAATTCAGGGCCGTTAGCCCGCCTGTGACAACGGCCTGTGATAGGTCCGACGCCAGCAGGATCGCATCGGGCGGCTTGAGGTTCTGGTTAGAGAAGTCAGCGGTGGTCTGGTCTCGTTTTATGCCCGAGACCATGATGCCCTTCTCGGTGCCGATCTTGGCGAGCATCGTGGCCGACTCAATGTTGAGACCCTTCTTGAGCGCATCGACCTTGGCGCCACGATCCAGGAGCGCACGCGCGATTGCCTCACGCCCATGCTCGCAAGCCACCAGCAGCGCCGTCGTTCCGCGCGGGCCGACTGCGTTCACTACGTCGTGCCCCGCGCGGTCGAGGATAGCCAAGACCACCTCCAGCCTATCCTCCCTGATCGCATACTCCAGAGCGCTCACCCCACGATCGTCCCGGCAGGTAACGTCCGCCCCACGCTCGAGGAGCATTGTGACGACTGCAGCGTGACCTCCGTGCGCCGCGGACATGAGCGCAGTCATATCGCGGTCGTTGACCTGGTCGATTAGCTCCGGCGATTCGTCGAGGAGCGCTCGAAGCTCGTCGACCTGCCCAAACTGCGCTGCTTGCACGTGCGCCGCGACTCCGATCATGCCTCCCACTGATGGCTCTTTGTTGGGGAAGGGCCACAGCCGAATCTCGCGGTCCGCGAGGTTCCGCTCACAAAGGCACAAGGCCTCCTTCCGCAAGGCCTCCTTCCTTTCGGGCGGGCAGCCCCCGAACGAGCGTTGCAACAGCCCGTCGACCTGGCGCCATCTGAGCTTCCGATGCCATTGGTTCAGTTCGGATCTCAACGGAAAGTACCCGCCATGCTCCTCGCGGCAGTGAGGGTGCGCGTTGTGGCCTCAGGGCTGAAAGCACATCCAGCAGAATGCCACATGGCAGCTGCTGCACGTCATCGCGATGCAACCATCTGGATTCGGGTCGCAGAACACCCCACAATATGGGCAGCTGAGGTTCAGGGCCTCGTGGAGCTCTGGCTGAAGCGACTCGGGAGTGTTAACCTCTCCCTCGTCCGGCGTCTCCGTCGTCTCAATCGTCTCGAGGTATTGCCGCAGCCCATCTCCGAAGAGGAGGGGCTCGACCATGCTGCGACAGAAGGCTGCTGGTGGTCGCCCAGGCAGTTGAGAGCCCCATTCGAGCTGCGCAGCTTTGCCGAGCCAGCGAGGCTGCAAATGTACCCCTGAAGGCATGGCGAGCAGATCAGGTGGCCCTCGGGGCAGGCGAGCCCGCGGCGCGTGCTGACCTCCTCGAGGCAGATGAGGCACAGCGCTTGCGTGGCGGCCACTCCATCAGAAAAGGCAGAAGCAACAGTGATGAGCACGCGAAGGCGGGACCAGCGCTGCGTCGCAGGAGGCAGGTGACCTGCAGGCGCCGAGGAGGAGTCCAGCACGCTCATGCGGAGCACGTCTGCGAGCTTGAAGGCCAACTCGTGCATCGTGAGCTCGAGTGCCTCGCACTTGGGTGCAAGCTCCAGCAGCGCCATGCTCACAGCAGGCGGGGACGATGCTCCGGCGCTGCCCAGCTCGTGGAGGAGTCGGCCAACTGTGCGTAGGTCGGCATCGCGTGCGAGCGCTTTCTCGCCCAGCGTCGCTGACCCGGATGATGGACGCGCGTGCAGGCTGCCACAAGGTAGCAGCCACGCGCTCCCATCATGGCGGACGCCAACAGCTGCGGGGGTCACCGCGCCGTGCGCCTCTCCCGCCCCGTGCAGAGCGCACAGGCCCACCGCGACTCCGTTGAAGACGGTTAGGAGCGTCTGCCAAGGGTGGCGTGCGAACCATGGTTCGGTAGCGTCTGCGTCCGCAAAGGTGCCAAGCTCAGGCCACCCGAAGAACAATGCGCTCTTGGGCTCAACCGGATGGCGGGCGACTGCGCAGAGCCGTGCCATGTGCGGAAGCAACCCAAGCGTGTGCAGGCGGTCGATGGAGTCGTCGTCGATGCGCTCGCTCAGAACAATAGGCATCAGGGGCGCCGAGCTCGGGTAACGGAGGAGGCTGGGAAGCAGCACAGCGTCCGGCGGCGATACTCGGAGAGCCTCCTCAGCCACTCGCCATGGGACTTGCTCGCAGACGATTATACTGCGATGAGCCACGCTTATCGACGCGGCGGATGGATACACCGATTCGGAGCGCATCCGCCGCGGTGCAAGCGCAGGTGGGCTGATCGTGGCTTGCTGTGGAGTGAAGCTGCTGGCGGCTCTTCGGGGGAGCATGGGAGCGCCAGCAGCAGCTCGTTCCGCGTCGCGCAAAACCGCAATGGCCTTGGCGTCGACCCTTTGCTCTGAGAGCGTGCGCGCGAGGCTGACGGGCGTGGCGGCGGCCACCTCGAGCTCATCGCTGGGGGTCGGTGCCCGCCGTGGCTGCATGAATTCCATGAGTCGAAGATGGCGGTTCTCGTCAAAAAGGTCAGCTACGTGTTGTGTGCGCAATCCGCATCCTATTAACGTTGGTTTTCTCCTTCACAAGCTCAACGGGCGAGAACGAATCCAAAGGCGCGAGGCATCCGACATGAATGTTATCCACTTGCGTCGTCGTGTCGTTCGGCTGCGCGTTGAGGATTGAAAGCCATCTTTAATCTGCATCGCTCGCCGTTCCTTCGGCCTCGGGATGGTGACATCGAACGTCGTCGCGCAGGTCACCAATTGCTCAGGGGCATCAGAGGTGTGCACGACGTCCAAAACTCAACCCTGATCTTGACTGCGCCGAGCGCATTTGCTCTCTCTCTATCCTAAGGAGCGAATGCATGGGCCGCGTTCTGCAGGTGCCGTGTCCGCTCGTCGGGGCTTCTTCATCTACGATGGGCTCACCTCCGCCTGTGCTTGGCGCTTGGAAAGCCACACACGGGCTTCCCCAGCCGCTGGCCCTTCTAGCTCTCGACTCCGGTTGGGCCGAGTCTGAGACGGGGAGCAGCTTTTGGTCAACGGGACGTGCGCAGGCACGGCTCGCAGCCGAGCTTGATGCAGCGAGAGAGCAGCATGTTGATGCCTTCGAGGATGACAAGGGAGGCTGGCAGCGATCACCACCACCATCACCACCACCACATTTCCGGGTGCTCCCGCCTTCGCCGTCGCCGCTACCATCACCGTCTCCGCCATCGCCGCAGCCGCCCCCGCCATCTCTACGACACCGCGCTCGCCAGCAGGAGCGGCAGCAGCCTTCACCGTCGCCCCCCATTAAAAATTTTGTGCAACAGGAATTGCAGCAGCCTCCACCGCCACCCCCCAAAAAGGTTGGGTCACCCACTGCTGCATCTCCCTCGGAACCTCTCGATTCAGAACAGGTGCCACTACGGCTGCTCGTGCTGCAAATAGTCAACGTCGTCATGAGTGCCACTCTCCTGACGCTCGTGGCCCTGGGGAGTATCAGCATCGTTGTGGCAGTCCGGTCGTGAGGGGCCTGTGGGGCATGTTCGTGGCCACCTCGCGCGGCAGCAGACCTCGAGGCCGGAGAGGGTGGTCGCTCGGTCCTAGCTCGGTCCAGGGCTGCCATCAATGCTGTGATTGTGCATGGCGTTGCTCCCGTGCTCGGCAATGAGGGTGTGCCAACGCTCCGCTCAACAGCGGCGATCATGCGAGACGCGAGAACTCGGCAGTCCGATGATTTTGTGGAGGCCTGGGCAGACACATGGCGCGCGCCCCGGCCGGGGATGGTGCCGCAAGCGCTATAAGAAGTTTGTTTCTCTGATACAAACCGCGAAGTAACCCGTCCCACTTGCTTTGCCTATGTAACTTGCCACACTACCCAGGCTTTAACCACTGAACCACACAACCACTGCCCGGCGTGCCCGGCGCGAGCGCGACGTCGCGGATGCCCCCGCCCGTGTTTGGAGCTCGACGGACCGCAGAAGCAGCCTTGAAAGCAGCCTGCACGCTCAGCACACATGGCCATCGGCATCGCATGCGCGCGCCATGGCACGACCGCACTGCGTGGGTAGTGGAGCGTGGTCACCCGGGCATGTTAGACCATGGATCGCACCGGGTCCGACTACAGCACTGCAGAGCAGTCCGAGGAAGCACTCGTCAGCAGAGCCGACCTAGTCGTTGCTCCGCCCCATGAGCAGGATGAGAATGCGCGTGAAGATTTGCTTGAAGTCGATGAACAGGTCCACCGCGTGCTTGAGGTGGTCGTCTTCACCCATCTCGTACTCGTCGATCATCTTTTGCGTATCGTAAGCGACGTACAGAGTGAAGAGCGTTAGTCCACCGTACATGTGCACGCCGTGCAGCAGCGGATACCACGCCGATGTGACCGGGACGAACATCGAGGCGATGCCCGCGCCCATCAGCACGAGCACCCCACCACCCAGCGGCACGCCCCAGCGCAGCATCGCTCCACGCGGTGCCAGGAGCGAGAGCGCAGTCATCGAGCCGAAGAGGGCCGTCGTGATGATGAGCGCCTGCGGCACGATCGCTGGGCTCACCTTGAGTGCCAGCAGTAGCAGCGGCGCGAGCGCAACGCCCGACAGGCCGGTGAACGCTGCGTACAGTCCCGCACGGAGCGCAAACGAGTGCGTGTGCTTGCTCGTGTACATGAGTCCCACGAGCGGCACCAATGCTGCGAGACCAGGGATGATCGGATGCATCGTGGCGAGTGGCGTGGCCATCGCAAAGAGTGAGCCGCCGGCTGCGATACCAATGCCCGCGGCGAGCGTCGCGTAGACCTTGCGCATGTGTTCGACAACGCCAGTGGACAACGCATCGAACTGTGTTCCCTGTCGCTGCTCGTCACGCCGCGAGCCGTACGAAGGGAACGTCGCACCCGGTGCACCTGCAGGCGGTGCGGACTGTTGCTGGGAGAGCCAGTCACTCTTCTGCGGTGGCACCTCCTCCTCAAGTACCTGCGTCCGCTTCTTCCCAAAGCGCGACTCCTTGCCATACGCAAGCCCACGTCGAGGTGTGCTGCGCATGACCATGTCTGTGGTGCAAGGCAGGGTGGCGCCCTTGACATTGGACGGTGCCTTTTGGAAGGTCGCGCACTTAATCTGGTGGAGCGATCGTGAGGGTGCTGCAATGCTAGGAGCGATCGTGAACAGCGGCCGGCGAATGGCGGCGATCGACAAACGCGCGAACATCGTCAAGATCAACTCTAGACGCGCTCAGAAGAAAGTGTGAATGTGAATTAGGCGTTTGTCTCACGCCGCTGTGTAAGCCATGCAGGCCGTGACCAAAGCTCGCTCCAACTCTGCATTCGCGACGGGAAGAACGTTTGAGCGCGCAGTTCGCCAGCGCCAGCGCACCTGAGGCTCCACGCCCTTGGAAAGATCGAGCATCTGTCGGCCTCGGCGCCGACCAACGGCAAGCGTATACGCGGTGAATGACACGGCGTGGCCGTCGCTTTGATAGACGACCGCCTGCGACGAGCCCTTGCCGTAGGTGCACTGGCCCACGACGAGCGCGCCGCCCGACTGCGCGAGGGCACCAGCAAAGACCTCAGCGCTCGACGCCGATGCGCGGTCCACCAGCACCACATATGGTGGGCGGTTTCGCCTCGCATTCACACCCGGCAGCTCCGAACGGTGGAACCAGCGTCGATGAAAGCTCTTGACCACCCGAGGTGGCGCCGCCTTACAAAGCGAGAGGATGTGCGCACCTCGAGGCAGTAACATGCGGCACGCGCTTATCGCCTCCGGAAGCAGGCCGCCCTCGTTACCACGCAGGTCAAACACGAGCATCTCGTCCTTTGACGTGCTGCGCAACTTGCGCAGGTGCGCCCGCAGCTCCGCCGCAGTGGTTGATCCAAAGCTGGAGATGGTGACGATATTGCAGCGCATCGCACCGCAGTTGAGGGGACGACACGACACTGTACTGAGCGGCACCATAGTGCGCCTCAGCTTCACCGTACGGATCGCGGCGCGCTTGCGCAATGTGATAAGCACCTCCTCGCCCTCGGGGCCCATGTCAACGATCTCGAGTGCCTCTTCCCGAGAGGCACCAGCGAGCGGCAGCCCGCACACCTCGAGCACCTCGTCGTCAGCCTGTAGGCCGGCGTGTGCTGCCGCCGAGCCCTCTTCCACTGAGCGCACCACGGAGACTCGTCGCCAGCCATGCCACGGTCGACCCGACGCCGGCTGCCGAGCAAATCGCATCTCCAGCTTGAGGCCGAGAGACACGCGCCCATGGAAACGCTCACGTGCTGCAACGGCCTGTGACGGCCGCAGGTGGGTCGCTAGCGGATCGAGCAGCTGCCGCATCGCCCATGAGCAAACGTCAAGAAAGGCTTCCTCGCTGTCGTCCTCACGTAGCCGCTTCTCAGCATCTTGCTGCAGGTCTTGAAGGCTTCGTATTGGAATATACGCTGGGCCACCGTGGGTGCGGCGCAGTGTGTCAAATAGCTCGCCGAGCCTCTCGTGCGTCGTAGAGACCGTACATGCGGCGGCTAAGACGACGAACAGCATCGCTCCGCTTCACACGCATGTGCGATGTGGTTCATGTTAATACACACAACACGAAAGCAGCACAGCCGTGAAGACAAAACAATACAATACAGGCCAGGCCTCAACTGAGACACATGCAGGCAGAGAGCTGAGAAACAGCCTATAAGAGAGGATCGGCGAGACCCAAATATGAACTCGGGAGGGAGCGCGCCCGCCGACATGGGCGGTGAACCCCCCACATCACAGCCAATTTACAAAGTCACCGGGCCGGTGTACATAGTAATTCACCTTATGAATGGTTGTGCTCACGGATCTGACTCACACGAGATCATGGCACGAGGCTCCCGACCAACTTCGCTGCTTTTATTTGTACGATTCGACCTACGAGCTACGATGGTCGTAAGCTTCACCGGCCGCACCACATCAATCATGATATCAGTACGTCGATGCCAATGTCTCATGCGCCACGTCGGGTCCTCGTGGACGGTGAAGGGCGCCATGTGCCTCGTTGGGGCTGGGGCGGACGACGGATTGTGCAAGTAGCTTGCAAACCGGCCAAACCAGAAACCTCGATGGCTCGAACGCCCGAAACCCAAACCCGGAAACCGCCCACGCGCTGTGTTGAACGCGCTCGGGCGCCGGGGACTCGCTCGTACACGATTTTAGTCCGGTCTCTCAGCTCGGCTTGACTGTGTGACGCAGTCACTCCCGGGATCGATACGACCGCGGACCTGCCGTTTTAAAAACGTCACGACTCACGTTCGCCCTTGCAAAGTTGCATAAATCGGGGGCGCGTCGAACCGCCTCGGCCGGGATCCCCGCCAAGGGGTAGCCGCCGCTGCTCTCGGACTGTACGTAGCCACAGACAACTCCTAGACCGAGGTAGCCCCTACAACGCCCACTGAGATGTGTTCCTTCGGTATGTGGTACGCGAGGCACGAGCGCTGAGCCTGACCATCCCCTTCGCAGGATGTAGGCAAGGGCGGTGGCCTCTGCACACCTCGCGATACATTCATGAGGTACGTCTTATGCTTGCGGCAGCCCTCGCGTCCGTGCTTCTTGCACTCGACAAAATATGGGTTGTCGGTCGTGTCGCAGTGGTCATAGCTGAACGCTAGGAGGTGGGGCAATCTGCTGGCAAGCTCGTGCACCTCTGGCAGCCCACCAAGGCAGCGGCACAGGCGGCCGAGATCAGCGGCGTCGATGCTCAGGACTGGCGCAGCCTGGGCAGACTGGCTACCTCGTATAGTCTTCACCGCCTGCTCAAACGTCGAGCCGCTGGCAATCGTGAGCTGACTCGCCGACCGACTCGCCGCCTCCCCAGCGACAGGCGAGGACACGTGCAAGGTGACAGCGGAGGCGAGCAGCTCTGGCGGCGCCCGGGGGTTGGTGAAGAAGGAGTGTTCGCGCCACTCAAGCTCGCCAACCATGCTCTGCAGCTCGAAAGCATGGTCGATTGGGCACACAAAGGGCTGCGGCATCTCCACCTGAGAGCCAATTAAGCAGTGATTGAGGATGGTCCAAAAGCGGTCGAGCATGCACCACAAGGGCGGGAACACGAGCGTGCGCTCAAGGGCCTTGGCGAGCACGAAAGCGTCCATCAGCCACTGGCGCTGCAGCATCATCAGCTTGAGGTGCGAGCGCACGCAGTGATGCGGGTCAATTGCTTCGGATTGCAGCAGCTCTGAGCGCATCGGTGTCAACAGTTTCGCGGGCATCGAGGTCAGCCGCAGGAAGCGCCCGTGCCAGTGCTTCTGGGGCGTATCGAGCAACCACAGGTGCTCGTCGCGAAGGCGCTCGCGCTTGCCGTAGGCGTATGTGGTTCCGTCGCCATACTGGTACGTGGTGTGCACGCACACCGGTGGCACGCCGACGATGTTGTGCAGCTTTTGCACGAAGAAGGTGTGACCATTCGACACCTCGGCGATCGGGAAGGTGCCGATCGTCACGCTCGCATTCGTGCTCCCGAACCGGCGCTGGAACAGGAAGAGTGCACGGAGGTTGGGGTCGGAAGAGTCGAAGGCATCCGCTCTCGTTGGCATGCCCACTGGCGCTCTGCCTCCCTTGCTGGTTGACGTCGCAAGGATGTTGGCTGCCGCATCAGGCAGCCAAGCGGAGCGCGACGCTGCTTCGAACTTGAGATTGTGGAAGGTGCGGGGCCGTAGCACTTCATTGAGCCAATACTGGTCGTGGTTGGGATTGCCAGCAGCAATGGCCTTCGCCATAGCCTCCTTCCACTCATCCAGCACGGCAAGCGCGCCGGGTGAGTTGCGAAAGAAGGTCACCCCCGTGTTGAGTTCTGAATGAACGTGCCACTGGTGCTTGTCACTGTCCATGTACTGCTGCACTTGATCCACGGACAGGACGACGTCTGCAAAGGCGAGCAGTCCACAACTCGGACGCACCGTCGGCTTGGTCGCGTCACCGTAGCGTACGAGCGGCCATGGCGACTGGAGCCACGCAACGTCGACGTCGGAGACCATCGCGTCGAGTCCGGTGACGAGCATCTGGCGGATGAAAATTTGCTTGATGAGCCCCATACGCAAGAAGGTGCCGGGCGCATACCGGTAGTACGTCGTGGCCGCGCGCGACCCCAAACTGTCTGCTCCCAATTTCAACAGAACGTCGTCAGCGATCGTCGCAGCAGGAATGCCCTGCTCGTCGCACAGCGCAGCCATCTTGGCATCGAGCGCGCCGACCAGGTAGAGACGCTGGTCCAGCTTGCGCACGTGAGCCACCCAATTGAGAAGGAAATCGGCCATCGAGTGCGAGCCAAAAGTGAGAAATACGGCGCGTACGCCGCCGTCCGCGCATGAGCTCCACAATCGCTTTGCATGCGCGTTGAGCGAGAGAGGACCAAAGCTCAGCCTGTCCGAGCTGCAGCCGTCCGATGGTGTCGCAGAACGTGGAAGACTGTGCAACTCCGTCGCGAGTGGCGGACTCTCTCGCTGCGCACTGCCGCCATTCTCGCTGACTCCGTCTGCGGCAGGGCTCGTGCTACGCTCAGGGGGCGACCACTCTGGCACGGTCGTGGCGTGACGTCGTGCTGCAATCGGTGCGCCTGGCTCGCTGTGGAGTATTAGCTGTGCTGTGGTGGCCAATATCAGTGCGACCGCTACTAGCGTCGCACCTGCGCATTTGCTGCGCATCTCACAAAACGCTTCGTCGGGTTTTGCCACGGACTTCGTGATCAAAGACCTTCACAGTCCGGACCCGGCGGCGAGACTCGACTCAGCGGTCAAGCGGTCCGATCGCCATCGCGGCAGATCGGATCGCGCGGAGACGCTGACAGTCGACACACAACGCATACAACGCACTCAACAGCCAACTCGCATTGTTCGGGCGACCTATACTCGCTACTGGACACACGGGGATTACCTACCGTCCCTACCGGGGCGAATCAATCTTCATCCAGATCACGTCCCGAGTTGCACCGCGCAATTCCGATGCCGATGCCTCTTGCTGTGCGCATTTGGCGAGGTCAGTCGCCTTTTTCCGGGGCTGATCCGGGACCCTGTGAGGATGCTGCCGCACGAGTGAACTCAGCGTGCCACAGGAGGCGGTGCTAGTGGTGCACCCGGCATGCGAGGAACCTCAGGCGGTGGCGGCGTGGTGGGGGGCGTGGAGAGTGGTCGATTCTTCTTGGATTTTTTCTGCGGTGGCGGCGGAGTATAGTTCTCATCGATGCACGCTCCGGCAGCGCTGGCAGTCAGGCACGACCGCTGCTTCTTCAGCTGGCGTAAGGGCAGCACGGTGTCACCCTTGGTGGCTGGCACGTGCTCAAACCGACGACAGCCGAGGCGGCCCTGTCGCGCCGCGCAGTCGACGGTGGGGACCCCGCGCTGAGGACCCTCGTGTTGCACGCGTTCGCGGCTGAAGGAGCGGTCTGCAAAGAAGGTTTTCACAAGTGTGAGCTTGTGGGGTGCGCCCATCGGAAGCGGCCGTGCGCCGCGGCCAGTCGCAGGATCGCACGCTCCATCAGGGAGTATCGTCTCCACGAGGAGGAGCCTGCCGCGCACGGCGGGCACCGTGAGGTCGAGCGCGGGCAAGGTAGTCTCACCTCCGTTCTCGAGGGTGTCCGAGAGGTGCAGCAATGCTGTAACGCTCGAGGCGCCAACGGATGCGCAATCGTGGTGCATGCCCTCGGCGCCTTTGCCTGCGCGCGAGCGTACGATGATCGGACTCGACGAGAACGCATACGCGTCCGCGAGGCCGCTCGCATTGTCGCCCCCTCTTCGGATGACGGCTGCCCACAGCTCCGGAGGGGTCGACTTCGGCAGCATCGGCGCCTCCCACGTCCCATCTTCATCCGTGTTCCAATCGAGCGGCTGTTTGGCAGACGGGTCGAAGCGCTCGGTCAGCCCTTCGAGGATCTCAGCACCGAGCTGCTCCGCGTCCAGCGTGAAACCGAGCACCTCGCTCACCGCCGCGTCGAGTATGTCGACGTAAGCACTCGCGCTCGCTGTGAAGGTGACTGCATCGGAGGACACGAGCGCCGCGTCAAGCGCCGGAGTCAGCGGCCCACACCCCGACGAAGTGTTGCCGAAGCGGTCAGCGGGCTTGTTGTACGTGCCTGCCCACGCACCGTCCTGAGCGGGGTCCCATGTGTCGGGCTGCTCGTCGAGGAGGCCCGCAGTCGCATCGCAGTGCTCCATGCCTTTCGCCTTTGCGGCCTTTGCTTTGGCTATCTCGGAGGCCACCACACTGAGCAGCGCCTCGTCCGGCTGACCATCCCCGCCGATGGGCAGGCAGAGCATCGGCAACTGCGGCATTGGACGCGCGTAGCTGCTCTGCTCACCTAGAGCCGAGGCATTCATCGGCAAGCGCACGGCGCCCTGTGGTGGGTCGGGACGGGACCGGTCGGCACGGGCGGCGTTGGTCGGCACGTCCTCTGGCGGGTCCAGCGCCGCTTCCAGGGCTGCAGCCGCTCCGTCCAGGGCACGCAGCCCGGTGGGTCCGAGCCAGTCGTCGAGGGTGACCACGAGCGGGTCAATGCTTAGCACTTGCAATGTCGCACCCGCCATCACGCGCAGCGGTTTCTCGAGCTTCTTCATGTCCGGCTCCTCGAGCAGAGATGGGAGCGAAGGCGCGATGCGGCGCGCAATGCTTTCTGCGAGGCCGCCCATCAGAATTGTTCGCCGCTCGCGGGCGACACTAGCTGCTTCGGCCTTCGCTACGGCCTTCTCGGCCTCGGCAACCGCCGCCTGCGCCTTCGACAGCTTGGCTGCCTTCTCGGCCTTTTCGGCCTTGCTCACGAGCTCCTCGTCGTCGTCATTCACTTCTGCCTGCACAGCACTATATTTCTTCTGCGCCTTCTCCTTAGCCTTCTTGTACTTGGCGAGGTCGCCAGGCTCGAACTGGAGCAGTTCTGAGATTGATTCGTATCCACTTCGCACCTCTGCAAGCGCTCCGGCGTCGCCCGTGCCTTCCGCATCCGCCGAACAGGACTGCTCTGCTGCCTTCAGCTTGCTGATGGCGGAGGTAAGCGCGGCTACATCGTGCGAGCCAGCTGCAAGAATCTCGCTCCGGACGGAGAAGAGCACATGCGGGGCGGCAACTGCGAGAAGTTGGATCAAGAGCACCATGGTCGCGTGTTATGGACCCCGACGGCACTTTGAGATCCGCGGTTCTCCATGACGTGGCAAGGACGCCATCCGCGAAAGTTTGGCCAAAAGAACTCTCCAGAATTGATCAACACTGCCGCAAGTCATCAGGACGCACAGACTCACTCTCTTTCACATTCACTCTCACTCTTACCGGGTACCTACCCGGCTCTTGTGAGTCGGCCGCGGCTTCGGTCGTCGCGCTGACGTGCGGGTTGTGTGTTGTTGGTGGGTTTCGATGGTTGTGAGGTTCGTCTGTGCGGTCCGTGTGCCTTCGTGCGTCCG
>PJAB01000742.1:0-21348 GCA_002887195.1 Chrysochromulina parva | reverse complement strand
ACGTGCAGCATATCGCCTTCCCGCGTGGTCCCCCACCGCAGTACTACCGATACTCGAGGCAGCTTAACTTCGCTGTTCGGATGGGAAGCGGTGACCCTGCCTGATGTGGCCGCACGTGATAAACTTAGGCGCCGTCTGTCTTTTTATATGACAGTATTCCTCGAGCACACATCTATTCTCTCAATCTCAGTACCACAAGGTTTGCTCACATCAAGCCGAGCAATGTCCAGCGCGGTGTTTGTGACATTTTACATCTTTTACGCGGTCGATCCATGACTGAAGGGGGGCAGGAAGGGGGGAAACCGGCCTGTTTTGCAGACGAAGTCGGCGCTGCTCCCTCAATCGCCGCCGCGTCCCGCCACCGCCCTCGCCACCGCCGCCGCCCTCGCCACTGCCGCCGTCCTCGCCACCGCCGCCGTCCTCGCATGCCCGGCGCCTGGTCGGCCCTCCGCCCGGAGCTGGAGGGCACGCTCACGCCTCGCGGCATCGTCACCAGCGTCGGCAGTAACGCACCTGCCGAACGCCGAACGTCGCCGGGCAGCCGAGCCCGAGCCACCATGGGCACCAACCCACGGCGGCAGCCTTCGGCAGAGCGGCAGCACGCGTGGCGTCAGGCTGAGCGCAGCCTTCACAACGAGGTGCATGGTCCGCCGGCCGTCATGCCGGTGTTGCACAACGAGCTGCAGCAGCGCGCGCTGCAGGAGCAACGCGATGCCATCTTCCGCGCTGACTACCGGCAGAAGCGCGCGCTGGCACATGAACGAGCGCATGCGGCGGCGCCAGGCACGTGGTGCTCGGCGCCGAGCGCGCAGCCGCTGCGTCTCGGAGGCCAGCGGCGCGAGCCGCTCCCCTACGAAGAGCGGCCGCCGATGCCCGACGCTTTCGAGGAGCCGCCGCCGCCGATGCCGTCGGCGCTGCCGATCGCACGGAGCGCGGTCCGGGCGAGTGGCGGTGGCGGCACGAGCGCTCGTGCAGAGGCGGCACGTGGGCCCAAGGTGGCACTGAGCGGCGGCCACTCTCATCCGGCATCGCTCGTTTCGCTTTGGCGCTCCGCCTCATTCACTGATGTCGATGTGCTCGTCGAGGGGCAATCCTTTCCCGCGCATCGTCTGGTGCTTGCCGCGAGCTCGCCGCATCTCGCGCAGCTGCTGAGCGCCGTGCCAGTCTACCCGGCGGCCGTCTCGCAGCGGCTGAGGGCGTCGGGGGCGCCGCCGCCGCCACCGCATCGCGCGGCGGTCATCAACCTTGATCGGCTCGTGAGCGCGGACGCCTTCGAATGCATCCTCGAGTGGCTCTACACGGGCGAGGTGCTCGCGCCGGCGCTTCTGCTGCCCGCCCTACTGGAGGCGGCGGTGGCGATCGAGCTCACGAAGCTGCAGGAGACGGTGAAGCACCCGCCCTCGAGAGCACCCTCTCCATGCATGCATGTGCTCACTACGGCGCCCTCGCCTCCCCACAGGTGGTGCAGGCCCTCGAGAGCACCCTCGGCGCCTCGACGTGCCTCGCAGTGTGGGACGTTGCCGATCGTCATGGGATTGCACTCCTCGCGGACGCTGCGCGCTCGGTCGCCATCCGCGAGTTGGATGTGCTCGTCGCCTCGGAAGGTGAGTGCCTCGGAGTGTATCTCGGAGTGTATCTCGGAGTGTATCTCGGAGTGCCTCTGATGGCCACTGATTGAGATGGATGTGCTCGTCGCCTCGGAAGGTGAGTGCCTCGGAGTGTATCTCGGAGTGTATCTCGGAGTGCCTCTGATGGCCACTGATCGAGATGGATGTGCTTCGTCACTGATCGAGATGGATGTGCTTCGTCACTGATCGAGATGGATGTGCTTCGTCACTGATCGAGATGGATGTGCTTCGTCTCTCGTCTGAAGCATTCCGCACGATGCCGCACGAACGACTGAGGACGCTGCTGGCTGACCCGCGGCTCGATGCTTCCAAATTAGGCAGCTCGAGTGCGCTGCTCGTCAGTGGCATGGTGCAATGGCTGGGCAACCAGCCGCCCTCTCCGCCCGCTCCACCGGCCGTACCCTCCGCCTCTCCCCGGTCCTACAGCTATCAGCCGCCGCCGCCGCCGCCGCCGCCGCCGCCGCCGCCGCCGCAGCAGCAGCAGCAGCATCATCATCGCCAGGCACCGTCGGGCGGGTTCACGCCGCGCGCCGTCGCGGGCGGGTTCACGCCGCGGGCCGTCGCCGCAGCGGCAGAGGCTTATCATGCCACCGCAGCGGCAGAGGCTTATCACGCCAGCGCCGCCAGCGCCGCCAGCGCCGCTGCGCAAGAGGCGGCAGAGGCTTATCACGCCACCGCCGCCGCGGCAGAGGCTTATCACGCCACCGCCGCCGCGGCAGAGGCTTATCACGCCACCGCGGCAGCGCACGTTCACCCGACTGGCGCGCGGCAGCCCTTGCCGCCGCCGACCCCACTGCCGCCGCCTGTGGCGCCGCCCGCGCTGTCGTGGGCGGCCTCGCCCATCGCGCCTCCGAACGGCGACACGAGAATCACTTCGCCGCTCCCGCTGTCGCCGCTGTCGCCGCTGCCGCCGCTGTCGCCGCTGCCGCCCGGATCTCCCGATGAGCTCGCCGAAGCTGCGATGTATCACGCCGCCGCGCACGCCGCCGCCTCGCACGCCGCCGCCACACATGCCGCCGCCTATCACTGCGCCGCCTACCACGCCGCAACCGCCCAGCACGACGCCCTCGAGGAGGGTGACGCCCAGTACGGCGCCCTCGAGGAGGATGACGCCCAATACGGCGCGGGTGACGCCCAGTACGGCGGCCTCGAGGAGGGTGACGCCCAGTACGGCGCCGACTTCGACGAGGAGGAGGACGCCCGATACGGCGCTCCTCCGAGGCATGCCACGCACCTCCCCGTTGAGGCACCCAACGGACGAGCGCCTGGGCGAGCGCCCAACACAGCGCTCAAATCGCCCAGCACAGCGCGGGCGCCTACCGCAAAGGAGATTTGGCGCCAAGCAGAGGAGGCGTTACGTCTGGAGGGCCATCGGCCGGAGGTCGCCCGATACGGCGCTTACGCAGAGGAGGCGTTGCGTCTGGAGGGCCATCGGCCGCTGCCCTACACACCGGCGCCGACCGCCCCGGCGCCGACCGCCCCGCCGACTGCGCTGCCGACCGCGCTGCCGACGATGGTGCCGACGCCAGCGTCGCTGTCCGCGAGAGCGGTCGCTTTCGAAGCGCCCAACACAGCGCCAATGTCGCCCAACACAGCGCTCTCGTTGCCCAACACAGCGCTCTCGTCGCCCTCGCCCCCGGCCTCGCAAGCCGCCGCGTCGTCGTGGGCGCCGGCAGCAGAGGCGCCCATGCTGCTGCCGCCTTCGCCAGCTTGCTTGTGGCGCTCGCAGGCCGCGGCCGTGCCATCGGAAGTGCTGCACCCGCCCGAAATGCTGCACCCAATGGAGGCGGAGAGACTCGCGGCGGAGGCGGCGGCGGAGGCGGAGGCGGTGGCGGCGGCGGAGGCAAATGCGGCGGCGGCGGCAGCGGCGGAGGCGGAGGCAAAGGCGAAGGCGGAGCGTGTGGCGGCGGAGGCGGCGGCGGCAGCGGCGGAGGTGGAGCGACTAAGGGCAGAGAGAGCAGAGGCGGAGCGGCGCGGAGCGGAGGCAACCGCAGCGGCCGAGGCGGCGCACCAAGCCCTTGAGGCACGTGCTGCCCACCTCGAGGCTGAGGTGCGACGACTAGAGGCCGCTGCCCTCCCCATGCATGCATGTGCTCACTACGGCGCCCTCGCCTCTCCACAGGTGCTTCGACTAGAGGCGGCAGCGGCCGAGGCTGCGGCCAGGCGTCTGTCGGAACTGGAGGAGGCGAAGCGACCCGTACCGGTAGCAGCGGGGGAGGGGCCTAGGGGCGATAGGGGCGAGGCGGCTCGGGTGGCGTTTTGGGCATCGTCGCTCACAGAGGCAGTCGCAGCGGCCGAGGCGGAGGCGACCCGCGCCGTCGTGGGCGCCTCGCCCACGACTCACTGGCTGAGGTCTCAAGGCTTCACCTTGCCGATCGACCTCGGAACGACCGAAGGGCGTCAGCACCTCGCCGCCCTCCTTGATTCCCACACCTATCATAGACTCAACGATGAAGAAGAGGACTTGAGCGGTGGCGGAGGCAGTGGAGGCGGTGGAGGCGGTGGAGGCGGTGGAGGCGGCGGTGGCGGTGGAGGCGGCGGACGTGGCGGACGTGGCGGAGGCGGTGGTGGCGGTGGAGGCGGTGGAGGCGGCGGAGGCGGCGGAGGCGGCGGAGGCGGTGGAGGTGGAAGTGGCGCAAAAGGCGGTGGGGAGCTGATCGATTGGGGCGGCACGGCGATGCGCTGCATTCGACGTGTGTGCCTCTGCTCGCCGTTGCTGGCTGCTGCTGTGGTGATCTTTCTACTTCTACCCGCGTTGCCGTCAGGTCCGTCCTCGCCCTCGCCACCGCCCTCACCGCCCTCACCGCCGCCGCCCTCGCCGCCGCCGCCCTCGCCGCCTGCGCCAGCACACCCGCCGCCGCCCTCGCCGCTGCCGCCGTCGCCGACATCGCCGCCTCGGCTACCGCCGCCCTCGCCGCCGCCGCCGTCTTACCCGCCCGACATGCCGTTTGGTCAGCCGCAGCGTCCGCCGCCGCCGCCTTCGCTCCCGCAGCCCCCGTCGTCGCCGCCGCAGCCCCCCTCGCCGTCGCCGCCGCCGCCGCCGCCCTCGCCAAGCCCGCCGCCGCCACCGCGCACGCCGCCGCCCTCTCCCCCCACGCCGCCGCCACCGCGCTCGCCGTCGCCCTCTCCCCTCACGCCGCCGCCACCACGCACGCCGCCGCCGCCATCGTGGCCGCTGCACTCCGCCGCCGTCGTCACCACAACCCTCGAGATCGAGATCGAGTCAGATTCGGGAGGTCTCGATCTCGACCGTTTACGAGAGCAGTTGGCGCGCGCGTACGGTGTACCAGTCGCCTCCATCGAGCTCTCAGCCACGCACGACGGCTCAACGGCTACCCACGGGATCCTCGATCGGCGCCATCGTGAGCGCACACGCCGCCGACGCGCCGCCGACGGAGCGAACGAAGCGAACGAGGAGGAAGAGGAGGACGAGGACGTGGAGGCTGACGAGGGAGCCGGGTGGAATCTCCTCCGCGGAGCTCGCGAGATTGGAGCTCGCGAGATTGGAGCTCGCGAGATTGGAGCTCGCACAGGCTCCACAGCCTTCATGGTGCACGTGACGATCGTGAGTGACGAAACCCACGCAGGCGACGATGAGGCCTATGGCGGCGCGGCAGGCGCGGCGGACCCGCTCTCGGTCGCGAACATCGTCGCGCGCGTGGCCGCGCTGAGCGACTCGGAGCTCAGTCGCGACTTGAACTTGCGTGCCCACCACGGCGCGATCGAGACGGGCGAGGCGCTCACGACGGCGCCGATCCGCGCCCCATCCTCGTCTTCGCCGCCGCCGCCCTCGCCCTCGCCACCGCCGCCCTCTCCCTCGCCACCGCCGCCCTCGCCCTCGCCGCCGCCCTCGCCCTCGCCGCCACCCAAGCCAGCGCATCCGCCGCCGCCACCCTCGCCTTCGCGGCCGCCCCCGCCGCCCTTGCCACCGCCGTCGCTTTCGCCACCACCCACGCCCGTGCATCCGCCGCTACCCCCTCCTTCACCGCCGCCCTTTCCGCCCAACGCAGCGCCGGTGCCGTGTCCGCCCTCGCCGCCGCCGCCCTCGCCCTCGCCGCCGCCGCCCTTGCCGCCACCGCCTTCACCACCACCGCCTTCACCACCACCGCCTTCACCACCCCGGCCTTCTCCCCCCCCCCCGTTCCCGCCAGGTTCGGCACCATCTCCGAGTCCACCCGCGCCGCCGCCCTTGCACCCGTCACCTTCGGTCCCGCCCTCGCCGCCCCCACCGCCGGCGCCACCCCAGGCGCCTGGTGGCAGCAACGCCGTCCTGAGCAGCGGTCTGCTGTACGCGGGCATCGGGGTGGCTGGCGTCGTATTGATCTTAGGCATCGCGCTGACCTGCCGACGCCGTGGCGGCAGCACGCCGAGCACAGCGCCCCGCGGCGGCATGAAAGTCGTAACTGCACAAGCCGCCGCCGCACAAAAAGGCAAGCAGCTGCCCAATGCCGCCAAGGGTGCTGGCGCGCCCGCGGCGGCGCCTCTGCCGATAGGAAAGGGCGCGTCCTCGGCGGCGCCTCTGCCCATAGGAAAGGGCCCTGCCACGGTAGCCGGTGCTCTCAAGGGTGGTGCCGCCGCCCCTTTCAAGGCCGTCATCCCGCCTGCCCCCCCCGGCAAGGCCGCCGCCCCGGCCGCCGCCCCGGCCGCCGCCCCCCCCGGCAAGGCAGCAGCCACTCTGCAGGGAGTTGCAACCGCGGCCACCGCTGCAACCGCATCAAAGGGCGCGCCGCCGGCCGCGAAGCCCCCACCCCCGCGACCCGGTTCCGGGAAGAAGTGAGCCCCACTCAACGTTATTCGTCGGTCTCGACCCAACAGTAGAGCTGCCTCTGAGAGAGCTGCATACCCAACAGCCTCTGCGATCCAGACCGCACGGTCTAAACCAAATCACAAAAGTATGTTTTGGCGCCAGATCTGCGGGATTGGGCTGTAAGTTGCAACTTCAGCAAACTAAGCCTAAAATAGAAAAACGGCGCGAGGAAAAGGCTCTGAAAAGACGAGAAGGGACTGGAGGACAGGCCGCCGAAAGACGCCGCCTAAGTACAAAACCTACCCCACCCCCTCAAGGGACAGCGACAAGCGCATGATGGCGAGGTTCCTGGCTCTGACCGCGACCGAGGGTGGCTTGATGAAGTGGAACAAGGAGCCTGTGCCATTCTTGGTGGCGCTGCAAATAGGGTGGAACCTACCGATGGACGTGGTGGGTGCGGGAGTATATGGTGGCATCGTCAAGCGCGACTCGAATGGCAAGATCATCATCGGCGATGAGTGGCCGGAGGACAATCGCGCACCCCCCGCGCACAACCCGGTTCACTCGACCGGCCCGTACCTGGACTTCTCCAAGCTGACGCAGGAGAGCCGCGGATACACCAAGATTGCGACCGTGATCATGGCGGGCAAGGTGGCGAAGCTAGAGGCGCTGCTCGAGAGCGCGGGCGGCGAGCAGGAAAGGAGGACGCTTGCCAATCTCGTCATGTCGGGCGGCGCGCGGCCGCTTCATATGTGCGGCATGAGTCGTGGAGGCGACTCGACCGAGCTCATTCGCACCCTGATCAAGGTGAGACTGCACGCCGCCTGTCGCCCTTCCCTTGCCAGTCCCATGCCAGCCCCATGCCCGCTCGCGTGTGCTCATTCGCACCGCCCGGCCGCCCCCCCTCTCCACGCGCGCCCGCAGTACGGCGCCGACGTGAACGCAAAGGATAATTACGAGATGACGCCGATGGATCGGCTTGCGTCCAACTCGGTCACTGGCAACGAGCTGCTGCGGGGGCACGGCGCCGTGCCTGGGCGCAGGCTGCCGCGCGGCGTGCCCGACTGGACGGCCGACGAGTTCGATTACACGGGGCCGGGCGAGACCGGTGGCGAATACTTTTGAGGGCGGTGACAGCACCATAACCTTGAGCCAAGCACGTCTCCAGGATGGCGACGCGCGGTCAGTCAATCAGTCGGTCATGTCGCGGCCCCACCCGCGCGCGCGCACCCCCCTTCGTCTCAAAGTAGGACGACGTGAAGTCGTACTGTCTTTGTACAATGAGTACTCTTAAGAGTGCCTTCGTTCCGGCAGGACTGGTTCCGGCAGGACTGGCGGCTTGCAGTTCATGGCACAGGCCCATAATTGCAGTCGTCAAAGGTGGGCCGTCCGTAACACGGACGTCCACTCGATGACGAGAGCAATTGGGGCAATCAATTGGGACCTAATCATTGCACTGCCGAGTTCTCTGCCGAAAACTGCCGACCGGCTCCCAGTGGACTGCGGTGCTTTCGACGCTGCACCGCCGTCATGTCGTCGGGTGCTACTTTGTACGCTGCCTCCGAGGACGATGAAAGCTACTCGTACACCGCAGCCACCAACTCCACGCGCCGCTCGGCGAATTCTCCGTTGCAGCAGCGCGCCGCTCCTGCTCGTCCTTCGCCAGTGCGGGAGTCACGGGACGATGCGGAGAGCGTGTGCAGCGACAGCTCGTACAGCTATTACAGCTCCGAGGCTGACTCGCGACGCACCGACGCCTCGACAGGTCAGGAGACTGGGCGACGCACGGTCAACGGCAGCAGCCTGGTCGAGTGGCTCTCGCTCGCCTCGTTCATTGCAACGTCCGCCTTCCGCGCGGCGGCGGCACCAGCGCCGAAGAAAACGGAGCTGATGCCGCGTGGTCTGCTCTACACGCCGCGTGAAGCGCCGCGCCCGCGCCGCCGTGCGGGTCGGATGGGGTCGCACGGTCGCATCGCCGCCATCCCATGGCATGAGATGGTGACGATCAAGGAGACACTGCTCGGCCAGATGGAAGGGACGGCGAGCGCGGAGGAGCGGCTCGACGAGCGTGCGGCCGTGGGCGTCCAGTACGCCGCCGCGCTGCAGCGCGCGGGCGCTCAACTCGACGCGGCCATCGCTGAGCTTCTGACGGTTGTTGAGAGGGACGCCTCAGAGGAGAGGACTATCACGGCACAGCTGCAGGCGCAGCTTGGGGAAGTCGAGCGTGAGCGAAGCGCGCTCGCCCGCGATGCGCTCCCGCCCAGCATGCATGTGCTCACCACGACGCTCGTACTTCCCCACAGGTGAGCGAAGCGCGCTCGAAGCCGAGCGCCGCGCACGCAACGAGCACCGGCAGCGCCTGCAGCAGATCTCGGCCGAGACGAAGAGCAGCGCAGATGCATCGACGGCCGCGTCGTCGGCGGCGGCTGCGGCGGGTGAGGCAATAGCAAGGGAGCAAGCGACGAAGCTCGATGCCGCAAGGAAGCGCGTTCAGGCCGCGCGACACGTGGCCGCGGTGCAATCCCTCGTGCTCGCGACCGAGATACGCAATCTCCAAGCCGAGCTGCGATCTGCGGTAGCGCTCGCGGCCGCAGCAGGGTCGTACGGCTCGCCCGGCGGCAGCTCGCTGTCCGCAGGTGAAGTGTCACCAGTGTCAGTGGCGCGTCGTCTGCTGCCCCTCCGCCCCTCCGCCCAGAGTGACTCGCCAGTGCCGGCGGATGAGATTGCGGCCGTGGGCTCCAATCCAAGCTCGCCCGTCCCGATGAATCTCGCGGCGCGGATCGAGGCGCGGCGGCGCGCGGAGGTTCGTTGATTGAGCTCGCACCTCGAGTGCCTGGGTGATGACCTTGGACACCTCTGATATCATTAGATTCCCTTTGAGAACTTTGAGGGCATCTGCTCACGTCGGATGACCTCCCTCATCAGGCGCGTGAGGAGCTCGCGTTGCTCGAGCAGATCGCGGCGATGGAGGCGGAGTTTGTGCATCGCAGAGCGCCGCCACTGCTCCGCGCGCCCGCGCTCGTCGCGCGCTGGAGGCGGTTACAGCAGGGCGAGGCATTCGAGCTGCTGAGCGGCGCAGATGGTCGTGGTTGGGGTTCCCCGGTTTGGGTGAGCCTCTCCTCCGATCTCTCGCGCCTCGAGATCGCGAGATCGCGCGGAGGTGCCGTGCTGCACATCGTCCGCCTCGGGGGTGTGGTCCACCTCGTCTTTGGTGAAGAAGCATGCGCCCTCATTCGGGGCGGCCGTTCGGTGCCCGCGCGCCGCGCCGCGCTCCGCCTGAGTTTCGTCAGGCTGAGCGAGCCCGCGGTGCATCTCGGAGCGGCCGAGATCGCGCAGCTGAGCTTCTGGATCGTGAGCCTGCAGGAGCTCACGAGCGCGCCCGTCAACGAGCGCGTCACGCGTGGGGCCGTGCTCTGGCGCACCGCCGCGACCCTGTACCGCGCAAGCGTGCGATCTCGTCGTGCTGTAGGGTCTTCTTAGCTACGCGGTCGTGTGCTTCGAGGCGCCGTGCTTGGTTCGTCACTCTGCAGCGTGGATCCTAATTTGGTTGTTTAGGGCTACTCCACTCAATGGATCTCTCATTGATTCATAATTTTTTCTTGATTGCGTGCGACCTTCGCGTTCCTTTACTCGAGTATTCAAGCCGCTCCGTCATCGGCGTGACCGGCTGACGCGGAGGCTGCGCGTAGCCTCTTTCCTAGCCGGCATGAGGGGTGCGACAAGCCCGCAGCAAGATCGCCACAGGATCGAATACTCAGAGGGCTATACGGGCTATGTTTCCGGGCGGGGTGCCAGCCAGATCCACAGCACAAACGCGATGATGCGCTCTGCCGACGTGCTAGTAGCGATCCACAAACCGTCACTCGTCCAGCCCTCAAGTCCGCTCTCCTCACCAGTCCAGCGCTCGAATCCGCTCTCCTCACCAGTCAGGAGCGGCGCGGCGATGATCGGCGTCGCAGCCGCACTGCCGCCACCGCCTGCTGCTGCTATCACAGATGAGATGAAGGCCGAACTGGCCAAGTTGAAGGACCTCTTCGACGGTGGGCTCCTCCCGGAGCACCTCTATGAAGCGAAGCTCAAGATGATGCTCGGCCTGCCGTCTGCATTGCCAGCAACAACGGAGTACACTACTCCTGACTCACCGAATGGTTTGCCTCCCGTAGGCTACGCGCGGATCGAAGGCGTCGAGGGCTACTCGGGCAATCGGTCGAGATCATCCTCGCGGGAAATCTGCAGCGCCGTGCCATTGCACGTCGCCAACTGGGGGCACTTGTGAGGCCGTGTGAGGGAGAGGGGCAACCCTCCGTTGTCTCACAGGTCTACGTCAGGTAGACGAACCACCGACGACCCCCGAACGACATTCTAAACATTCTAGCCGAGTGCGTCCTCGTCATCCCTCCTCGGACCAACAACCTGCATAGCCAACCATGATACGATACAACAAGTATGTCGATACAGCAAGCAAGCCAACATTTGCAGCCAACATGTGCAGCCAACATGCAACAAGCTACCGCGAAGTCACACGTTTCGGAACACACGTGATCTTCAGGTCGGCGAGCAAAGTTCACGTTCAAGTTCAAGTGTCTGTTGTTTATGTAGTAACTTTTATTACTTGCTTGCTTGCTTGTAACTTGAACTTCAATTGTTGAACTTGAGGTCGGCGAGCATGATGCATGTCAAGCATGTAGAAAAGAAACAGGAACACGTACTTTCGTACTAGGATCACTGTGCTGGGTCCTATCTGTGTTTGTTTTTTGGTTTTTTTCATAGTGTAGGAGGTCTAAAAGACCTGCCTTTTACAGCACAGAGAAGTTTGCGCAACAGAGCGCATTGGTCGACAACGCAAGCAGCCGAACCAGCCACCGACTGGACAAGACGACGCTCTCTACTGCCATGGGTTGCGTGTTCTCGTCGGGCTCGCGCGCAGCCGAGCCCGACGAGAGGCTCGCCGGAGGCCGAACAGCGCCCGACGGCTCCATGGAACGAACCAAATCTAAGCAGCGCCGATCCATAACGGGTCTCGGACGGCGCAAGGTCTTCTCTGGATCTGCGGGCGATGGGGAGGAGGTGAACGCAGCTCCAAAGAAGACGCCAAAGACCGCACCAGATCGCATTACCTTGCGCGCCGCGCTATGCGAGGGCACGCTGCTCGGCGCTCTCAGCTCGCAGGAGCTCGACGAGATGATCGATTACATGGACGTTGTCGCGATGCAGAAGGGTCAGGAGTGTGATCTGGGTGGCTGCCTCTGTGTTGTGCTCGAGGGACAAGTGAAGGCCAGCTCTGGTTCGCAGTTGATGGTGGCGATTAGCGGCGTCGCTCACAAGTATACAACGGGTGCAGTCCTGGGCCAAGTTGGCCTCTTTGATGACAGCGGCGTAGCAGGCGGCTTGCGTGCAGTGGCGCTCAGTGCCTCTCGACTGTGCAAGCTTCCTGGGACAGCGTATCGACGTGGCATGGAGTTCGCACGGCAGGCACACATCAAGGCCAACATGAAGGTCCTGAGCACTATTCCCATCTTCTCCAAGCTCTCGATCACGGAACGCCTTCAGATCGCCGACTTGGGCAAGGTGCGCTCCTACCAGGTCAAAGACACCATAGTGCGTGAAGGCGAGATGGGCTCGACATTCTACATCGTTCGTCAGGGCGGCGCCATCGTCACACGCGGCACCAATGCCGACGGCATGCCACAGCGCATCGACTACAAATATCCGGGCGATTACTTCGGCGAGGCATCTCTGTTGGAGGGCATGCCAAGGAACGCCACTGTCATTGCTGACGTGCCAGGCACCGAGGCACTGTGTATTGACAAGGCGCTGTTTGATCAACGACTCCTCGGCCCGTTGTCAGAGATCATGGACCGCAGCGAAAGCACCATCCAGCAGCAAATGCTCGTCTCTGTGCCCCTCCTGAGCCAGCTAACCGCCGAGCGTCGCGATGCGCTTCTCGGCCGCCTCAAACTCGAAACCTTCGCGCCAGGAGCCTTCGTGTTCAAACAGGGTGACCTCGGAGATCGACTCTACATCATCAAAGCTGGCGAAGTGGTCGTATCTGTGCGAGACGACGTCGTTGGAGGCGAACGGCCCTTGAACCGACTCTACACCGGCCAATACTTTGGCGAGCGAGCGTTGCTCAAAGAAGAGCCACGCATGGCGAGTGCGCAAACGGTCGATAAGTTGGAGTGCTACACGCTGAGCAAGAGTGATTTCGTCGAGCTCGGCCTGGCACACGATGTCGCATGGGGCCGCCGTTGGGATAGAGAAGACACGCAAGACGTCTCTCAGCTGCAGGTACTCAAAAGTCTGGGTGCGGGTGCGTTTGGCACCGCCTGGCTCGTAAGGCATCTGAAAACCGACCGTCTCTACGCGCTCAAGGCGCTCGAGAAGCATACGATCAAGCGTCAGAATTGGACATCGGTCGTCGTGCGCGAGAAGGATCTGCTCCAGTCACTTAGCCCGCATCCATGCGTGATCACGATGCACAACGCGTTCCAGAGCCCAACCCATCTCTTCATGCTCATGGAGCTCGCCCCTGGAGGCGAACTCTTTCAACTCCTCGAGAAAGCTCATCGCTTTCCGCCCGAGCAGGCACGCTTCTTTGCGGGCTGTGTCGTCCTCGCCATCGGCCACTTGCATCGGCACAACATCATCTTTCGCGATCTCAAGCCAGAGAACGTGCTGCTCTCCGAAACAGGCTACCTCAAGCTCATTGACATGGGCTTTGCCAAGCGACTCGGTAAGGGCGAGAAGACGTACACGCTTTGTGGCACGCCCTACTATCTCGCGCCCGAGATGATCCTGCATCGAGGGCACGGCTTTGCGCTCGACTGGTGGACGGTGGGCGTTCTGACGTATGAGATGATGGAGGGCGAGCCGCCCTTCACGGGCGATTCCGAGATGGAGGTCTACGGCAAGGTGACACGCCTCCAGTACACTTGCTCGCCCTCCCGCTTCACAGAGCCAGCGATTGACTTCATCGCACATCTGCTCAAGAAAGAGCCTGAGACACGCCTTGGCAACCTGCGCAATGGCGTCAACGACGTGATGGCGCACGAATGGTTTCAAGGATTCAGTTGGGACGATCTGCTCGAGGGACGCCAGCCCGTGAGCTACGTTCCCCCGCCACGCGTCGACAAGGGTGGCGGATCTGCCGCTCCGAAAAAGTCCATCAATCTCGACGAGGTGAGCACGAGCCCTACCGATCGCGGCTACTGGCCTGGGTGGTGAGCGGGTATGAGCTGAACCCAGATCCGAGATCGGCCGCCAAGAGACCGGTTAGAGCACGCCATTCAAAGCGAGGGATACTCTCTCGCTGGCTTTATCAATTAAGATCAGCCAATGCGGACCGTCATGTTTGTGATTGAATGAGTGTTTGGTGCGCCTCAATGCTATGAGCTATGTGGCTTGTGGGCTCTGGAGACGGGCTCGGGGCGGGGCGAGAGGCGAGAGCGCAGGGTTTGGACGCCACAGAAGATAAGCACAAGTCTCAAGTGACGATTCGTTTGCGCGTTCCGGTTGCGACTTACATGTGAACATGAGAGAGGGCAGGAGTTTAAGAGTTATGTGAAAAAACCTATTATCCACCAGGGCCGTAACGACACGTAATACTATAGTACGACACGTGTGGCGTAGTACGGTACATGCATCTATCATGCCAGATCCATGCCTGCCGTCTCGGGCAGTGCCAGAGCAATACAGCCGGCGAGCACGTGGGCGGTGCCAATCCCAGATGCAACCATCCATCGTGGCAGGGGCGCATAGACAAGTGCAGCGGCTGGCACCGAGCCGATGACGTTGAAGAGGAATGCGGTGTTGGCGCCAAAGCCACGATATATGGTGGGGTACTGCTCCGGTGCGGCAACCCACATTGCCGAGCTGGCGGCGGCAAGGAGCATGCGGCTCAGGCACGAGACGGCGATGACCCCATTCGCTCCGAGGAGAGCTCCTTGCGCCATGAGAGCAGTCAGCAGTCCGCAGCTGATGTAGCCAAGGCTTTGGACGCCGCGCCGGCCGCCCAGTAGCCCAAAAGGACCTCGGGGCCGATCAATGACGAATTGCACAAGGAATAACCCTGGAATCTCGGAGGCCACCACCAGAATTTGCGCCGTGTAGTCGAAGGAGCAGCTGCCGTTCTCGAGCCACGGATTGAGGCCGTCATCAGCGGTCGACAGCACGGGGGTTTGCCCGGCTGAGCTGGTCACCGAGGTCGCAAAGAAGATGAGGCCTGTCCATCCGAACCCCGCGATTGCCCACAACGCCCAATGCAGCAGCGCTCGCGATCGAAGCTCGTGCGAGGACATGAGCGAGCAGCTCTCCACATGCGCAACGGCACGAGTGACGAGCGGAGATGGCGGAGATGGCATGGCTGGGGTGGGTCTGCTGCTGTGGGCGTAGGTCTGCTTTGATGTGGGGCTACTCTCACCCGCTGAGCCGCTCTCGAGGCTATTGGCAGAGTGAACACTGGCGAGCGAGCTTGCCGATGGAAAGCTGGCAAGGCTGTCGCCAATGCAGCTGTCGCCAGTGTGCGACGCCGCCGCGGAGGAGGCCAGGCTGGTTTTGGTGCCGTCGGTGCCTCGACTACCCTTGGGGAAAGCAGGTGGCTCATAGCCGCCGGGCGATTGCGAGCACCTAGGTTCGGGCAGCCGGACGCCGTTTGCATCGGCGATGCTACGGAGCACGGCAACGGCGGAGTTCTGCCTGCCGCTGTGCATGAGCCAGTGGGGACTCTCTACGAGAATGGGTGCCGCAAGCAACGTGAGCACGAGGGGCACACTGCTTATGGCGACGAGGAGACGCCAGCCTTCGGCATTCATCGTCTCGACAGACCAGGCGGCTGTGAGGGCGACCACGATGCTGCCGATAGACCACATCCAGTTTGAAGCATTGAGCACCGAGCCTCGCACGCCGGGCGGCGACAGCTCAGCGAGCAGGTCGAAGGGCACCATGGTTCCTCCGAGCCCTAGGCCCGCCAGGCCCTGCCACACGCACAGCCACTCAAAGCTCGGGGCGGAGATTGAGCCGAGATTGGCACAGACCATCAGCGCCAGCGAGAGGATCGTAGCAGGCTTGCGCCCGACAGCGTCGGCAAGGTAGCCAAAGCATGGCGTCGCAGCCGCCGAGGCGCTGAAGACAATCAGGGAGATTCTACTCGCCTGCCCAGATGGCACTGCAAAGCTCTTGGCCGCACAGGGCTGCAGAAAGCTCATGACGTTCGTCTGGAGCGATTGCGCCATCGAGGCGAAACAGAGCACAGGCAGCGTGAATAAGTGGAAGCGCCCGAGGCCGATGTGCTCGAGCGCCTTGTCCACCTTGGTCCCGGCAAGCGAGGAGCCTCGCGAGTGCGAGCGGCGCGACATAGCCTTCGAGAGGCCGGAAGAGACGCCGTCTTGAGCGGCGTCCGACCTCGTCGAGGAGCTGTATGGCTCGTGGTGGTTACGCGTCGAGGTGCTGTATGGCTCGTGGTGGTTACGCGGAGAGTGCCACCACGCCGAGATCCCTTCTGGACGCAGCACAACCTCTTCCCCACTGGGCCTGCGCCTTGTGCCGGCCGCATGCACATGGGCGAGGAGCGCGAGGAGGTCATCGATGGCCTCGTCACTCTCGAGAGGCGCCGTGATGGGCACACTCCGGGCCTTAGGAAGCATGGGCGAGAGCACGTGCATCGCGCCGCCTTCGTGGTCCACATGAGGCAACTCGCCAATGTACGGGCGGGCGCTCGGTGAGGGCGTCTGTGGGCCGAGGTCGAGCTTGTATCGGTACCCTGGGGACAGGCGTAGCAGCGCCGCCAAGCAACAGACGGCTCCAAAGGCGGCGCATGCGAAGGCGACGACCGTGCCGAAGCTGTCGAAGCCATTATCGGGCGTCCACTCACATTTGCACGTGTCGTTGGCGTGCGTGGAGGGATCTCCCCCGCCGCTGCAGTACGTGGCGAGGTCCCTTCCCGTGCACAGCAGGTCGACGGCGAGGAGGTCATAGAGCCAGCCACCGGTGAGCGGGCCGAGCGCCCAACCCAGCGCGTACGCCGCATTCCACATCGCCGAGATGGTGGCGAGTGCGGCCTCATCGCTTGATCCAAAGCCAACCATGAGATCGGGGTACACGGCGTTGTTTGAGAGTGCAGAGCCGAGGCCTTTGAGTCCCATCCCCAGCACCACACTCCAGAACGAGTCGGCGAGCCTCCGCGCACCTGATGAGGGACGCAATCAGACGTCATCAGAGGTCATCAGTAGAGTCGGCGAGCCTCCGCGCACCTGACATAAGCGGCAGACTGATGAGGGACGCAATCAGAGGCAATCCGATGGTGATCAGTGGGCCAACCGACGCGCACCCGGCACGCCGAGCGGCGCGAGCAGTGCGAACGAGAGTGCGAGCACAAGGAAGCCGCTTCCCGTCGTCAGCTTGAAGAGGAAACCATTGCCTGGAAATCGATCGACGAGCCAACCAATGGGCACCGAGACGAGGACGTATACAAACGACGAGCCGAGGAAGAAGGTCGAGATGACCGTTGCTGAGAAGCGGAAGAGAGGCCAATCAGAGGCACTCAGAGGTCATCAGAGGCGATTACAGAGGCAATCACGGAGGCGACTCAGCCACCTGAGAAGCGGAAGGGAGGGCCAGAGAGCCGGTACGGCAGGGTCGGGTCTAGCGTGGCCACCGCGGTGCCGGAGAGTGCGACCGCCATCAGGTTGAGTATGACGGAAGGCGAGAGCACCTGATGAGGGAGACAGTCGGATGCGGTCGGGAACGCAATCACAGAGGTACTCAGGGAGATGGTGCATGCATCTGGCGCCACGCACCGCAAGGAAGAGGGAGGCGGAGGAGACACAGCCGCCGCTAGGCCCATCAACTCCCAACCGCTGGTTGGGCAGCCACCGGTGGATGGAGAGGGCAAGGAGCACGCCGAAGAGCGCTGTGATCAGAAAGGGCATGCGGAAGCGCCATTCGGCGCCCCAGGCGGCGGGCGTCATGTCGAACATCAAGCCGCCTACTAAGGGGCCAACCATGCAGCCGATGCCGCACACGGAGCCCACGCCGGCCATGACAGCACCGAGCCGGTCTTGGAAGCGCGTCGTGAGCAGGATGATGCAGGCGGTCTCGGCCAGTGCACCAAAGAGCCCGTTCAGAAAGTAGGTCACCATGAAGAGAGTGCCAAGCTGCTCGGGCGACGACGACGACACGACGTCGGGCGTCACGCCGAACGCGACCGTGAGCAGCGATCCCAGCAAGAGGCCGCCGGTGATGACGGTGCGAGTGCCGACAGCAGCGATCACGCGCGGAGCAAAGAAGGACGCAAGCGCCATGCCGAATGGGTAGGCGGCAAAGATGGCTCCATTGAAAGTCGGCGAGATCCTCCACTGTGTTGCAAGTGGCGAGAAGAACGCGGAGAGGGAGGTCGCGTTGATGTAGCGAGAGATGAGCACGATGTAGGATATGGCGAGCAGTGCTCGACGCGAGATTCGGCTCGTATCGGAAGTCCCCTTGCTAATCATCGGCCGCTAGAGGTACCACGCAGGAGCGGCCTACTCGCACGCGTGAAGTGAAGGCCTCTCCATGAATCCAGGTGACATTCACACCGAGCTCGCGCGAGATCCAGCCACTTCTTCTCATTGTGAATGGTGGCTTCCACGCCGAGCGTGAGAGCCCGCGCCGGGGAGTCGGTCCGGCGACCGCGCCGGGGAAGACACCCCTGTGGGGAGAACGGGGAGATGCGCGAGATCACGAGGGACCTGTCGGGACCCAGTTCCTTTATGCGCGTCGGGCCGCCGCCGCCGCCAAAAAGATGGCGCGCGCCGCTGAACGTGAGCGCTCTTTGCTCCCTCACATCGCGTCACGCTATCAAGCTCCGAGCCTCGGACATGGCGTTACGACCAGTGCCGATGGCGATGGCGATGACGCGACGCCGTACAGCAGCATGGATTCCTCCTTGCCTGCCCCGGTTCGCAAGGGGACGTGTGCCGGCCTCCTTTTCTGCGCGACGATGCTCAGTTCCTTACTGATGCTGCTTCGGTCCGATGGTTTCGCGACCGACTTGCAAGAAAGTACTTCGTTCACTAGTGCTCCGGGATGGACGGCATCAATCTACGGCCCAGGCCCCGGCGACTGGCTCTATGAGGACGATGCGCAAGCGCGGGGCCCCGAGGCGCTAGGGTTCGCGACGGCCGCGCGTCATATTGCAGCGGCTCTACCCCACCGCTTCTGTTTCCTCGTCGTCCGCGATGGAGAGCTCATCCATGAGAGCTACCCCGACGCACGGCATACGGCACAGAGCATGCATCGGACGCAGTCGCTCGGCAAGACGATCATCGCGAGCCTCTTCGGCGTGGCCGTGCAGCAAGGGCTGCTCGACATCGACGTGCCGCTATGGAGCTACGGAGTGCAGACGAATCTGGAGCTGTGGAACCGAACAGGGATCAATTACTGGCCGCTCGTCACCACGCGCCACCTGCTCTCGATGAGTTCAGGCTTCGGTCGCGCACCGCCTGGGACGGTGTTCACGTACGACAGCGAGGAGTACACGCAGCACCTCTCGTTTCTGCTCGAGGCCATCACGGGCGGCGAGGCGCCCATTGCGTGGGCGACACGCAATTACGCGATCCCCCTCGGCGTCCCAGAGCTCTTTTTGTATGATGGACTCGTGTATGATATCGGCGGGAACATCTCCGCGGGCGGCGGGCAAATGGTCAGCTGCCGCGACGTGGCACGCGTGGGTGCTCTCATCGTGCAGCGTGGCGTGTGGCGCAATGCGCAGGGCGAAGCCTACCAAATGATGCCAGAATGGTACACGAGCTGCTCGCACCTTTTGATGGGCACTGATTGCCACTGATGGTCACTGATGGCATGCCCCTGATGACGTGCCTCTGATGGTCACCGATTTTCTTTGGATGCGATTGAGTTGTGATGGATGCCTCGCTCATCAGGTATGCAAGGGCGATGCTCGCCCCCTCGTTCCCGGACATGGCGCCGGCGTACGGCTTCTTCATCTGGCTGAACACGAACATGGCAGACTACCGCAGCTCAGCCTCCGCTGCCTATGGAACAGAATTTTCGGGCTCGGGCTGTTGCGCTCCACGCTGGGGCACGAGCTTCCAGTGCGATGCCGCCTCGCTGCTCCGCTATGCTGGGCAGTGGCCGTACTGCTCCATTGATGCTTCGCAGCTCGACGGCGGCTCTGCAACGCGCACAGCGACGTGCGGGAACTGCTGCAGCGCCCGAGAGCTACCCACTGGCGGCAGCTCGTGGCGACGTACCCCCCCGTGCTCGCTGCGGATCCCGGCGTATGAGGATTCCGTCAAGCACTGCGATGAGGGTTCGTCCATTGGCTTCCGAATGCGCTTCTCGGGTGGCTTCATTGAGACCTCGATGACGGCTGATGAGACGCCGCCAGACTATCCACACGTGCGAGCTCCGGACGATCTCGCCTTGGCGATTGGACAGTTCACGCAAGTGATGTTATTGGTGCCCTCGCTCAAGCTGACGGTGAGTCTGATTGTGTCTGATGGCGTCTGATGGTATGCTCATGGCGTCTGATGGCATGCTCATGGCGTCTGATGGCATGCGCATGGGGTCGGATTGCCTCCTCATCAGGTGATTAGCTTTGGCTTCTCGTCGATGATGTCCGCATCGTGTTGGCACGGCTCCAATGACGGCGCGGTGGCGGCCCTCATTTGGAACTTAATTTCGCCCGTCATCACGGCCGTGGACAACGGTACCGGTACGAGTACCGGTACGAGTGCCGGCATGACAGCGCCGGATGGGTTCAGGAGGTCCACCACGTCTTGCAGAGCTCCTGGCTGTGGTCCCAGTGCGTTCTCGTCAGCGCCCAAGCCAACGCCGGATCCCAAACCCGATCAAATGCCCGATCCAGAGCCCGATCAACCACCCGATCAAAAGCCAGATCACGATCCTAAGCCGTCGCCAGCGCCGCCAAAGCCGCAGTCCTCGAAGCCGTCGCCAGCGCCGCCAAAGCCGCAGTCCTCGAAGCCGTCGCCAGCGCCGCCAAAGCCGCAGTCCTCGCCGCCAGAGCCGATGCAGTTGACGGCGCGCGCGGCCACACGGACGACGCTTCCGCTCAAGACGACGCTTCCGCTCAAGACGACGCTTCCGCTCAAGACGACGCTTCCGGCACCGGCCATAGCAGGCTCGTGCTTGTGCGACTGTCCGGCAGGCGATGGCGGTGGCTTCGGGGTGTGCGTCGACGTCCCACGAGACGACGCACCGACCCAGCTCGATGCTAACAGCTGCTCCAACCTGCGCCGAGGCTCGCCTGTGCAGCTCTTCCTGGAGACAGCGGCGCCAAGGTATTGCCCTGACCTCGCGTTCACCTTTGAATGTGACCCGGCCGTCGACGTGCGCCCGGGGGCGATCTGTGCCGAGGCGAACCAGGCGTTCCTCGGTCCCAAAGGAGAGGCGCCCCTGTGCCATTCCCTCTCGCCGTGCGCCAACGTACAAGGGATGGACTCGCCCAGCTATTCGGTCGAGACCTGCACGTGCCCCGTCAACCCACGCTTTGCTCCGTGCGTCTTCCAACGCAAGCCGTGCGACTACACGAGCTACTACCCGCCGACTGCGGTCCCCATGCCGCCGCCGCCTTTTCTCTTCTCCTTCCCCTCTCCCTCCCATACCCCTTCACATTCTCATTATCCCCTCCTTCCCGGCCTCTCCACCTTCTCTGCATCGCGTCCCCTTTCTCTTCCAACGGTGCCGCCTTAAGTGCCGCCCAGGTCATCTAGTAAAGTAGTATTCATGAAACATTCCTAACGAAAGGAGATAAAATCGGTGGGGGAAATTCCGCAGTCTGTTATCGTATAGCATAGCGCATGCATTGAATGTCTTGAAAATATACCTAAAACTGGTCATAATATGGGCCCAGGGGGCGAGGGCTGGGGACCCGCTTTTCTTTTCGTCTCTCTATACAAAAACTTGCCCCCGGACCCGGTAACCGCGGACGCCACCTACGGACGCCTCCCACGCAGCCGG
>PJAB01000741.1:0-21376 GCA_002887195.1 Chrysochromulina parva | reverse complement strand
CTGACTCTCCGTTATACGTAGCAATTAAACCGAACCTCCCGATACCCGAACCGCGTTTCTGACGCCGGTGTACTGTAGCTACGCACCGGCTCCTGCTGATGTGACATGAAGATGTAGCTGTTACAGTGACTCTTACTGTTGGACCGGGTACAATGTCTCGCTGCTGACTGTTTCCCTATGCGCAGGACGATTCCCCCATTTTCACAGCCAATAGTTTTCACAGCCATGTTTAAGTCGGCCCCCTAGACGACCCTTTTCACAGTCGACGTCGCGTGAAGACCGGACGCCAGCGATGGACACATCCGAGCCCGAGCGTCCTGCCGATAGTAGCGCGGCGTCCCGCACTTTGCTCGACGCGGCTGCGCCTCCCGCGCTCGTGGCCAATGCAGGCCTCTTAGACGTGGCCGAGCTCAGCCTCGCCAACGCGCTGCTCGGGTGTGGACAGGCCCACCTCTTCGAGAAGTGGGCGGAGCCGGGCACTGACGACGCCGAGAAGCACGTGTTCTTCGACCAGTTGGCCTCGCTCGACGCAGCCTACCCGGGCGGACTGTCCGCGTACGTCGTCACCGCTCGGCGGCTGCTCGCGGCAAGCGCCAAGGGCGACAACCCGCTTCAGGGCTGGACGCCTGCACTGCCGCCTGCGGACGCAGGAACTTCACTAGACCCGACGTCGGCCGAGTCGTTCGCGATGGAGGCGCGCGGCCTCGAGGAGGCGGTGCGCCTGGGTTTCGTGGTCGTGGCTGGCGGTGTTGGCGAGCGGCTCGGCTACTCGGGCATTAAGCTCTCGCTGCCGTGCGAGATCGTGAGCGGCATTCCTGTGCTGCAGCACTACTGCGCACACATCGTGTCGCTGCAGTCGCTGCTCACGGAGCGGCTCGGGCGCGCGGTGCGACTGCCGCTTGCGATCATGACATCCCACGAGACACACGCACGCACGCAGCAGATGCTGCAGGCAAACCACTACTTCGGCCTCGCGCCGTCGCAGGTGACGTTGCTGCTGCAGAAGAACGTGGCGGCGCTCGCTGACGCGTCCGCAAAGCTCGCTCTGGAGCCAGGCTCGCCGTACCGGGTGCAGACGAAACCGCATGGCCACGGCGACGTGCACGCGCTGCTGCACGCCACGGGCCTCGCCGCGCGCTGGGCGCGCGAGGGCGTGAGCTGGCTCTTTTTCCTTCAGGACTCGTCCACCCTCTACTTTGCACACTACATCGCGTCGCTCGGGGTCGGAGCGAGCCGTGGGCTCGAGGTGACCTTCGTGGCGACGCCGCGCAAGGCCAAGATGGCGCTGGGCATGCTTGCGACCATGGTGCACGAGAGCGGCACCACCCGCCCGATCGTACCGGTCGAGTACAATGAGATCGAGCCGCTGCTTGCGAAGAGCTCCGCGGCGGGCGCCAAAGGCGGCGCCGCCAACGGCGATGTCAACCAGCCCAACGGATACTCAGCGTACCCGGGCAACACGAACGGCATCTTGCTCGCTATGGCGCCGTATCTGGAGGTGCTCAAGGCGACGCGTGGGCAGGTGGACGAGTTTGTGAACCCCAAGTATACCGATCACAGCCGGACCGTGTTCAAGAGCTCGACGCGTCTCGAGTGCCTGATGCAAAACGTGGCGTGGATGTACCCCGCGGCAGCGCCGATCGGCTATGTCATCTACCCGCCCACGTACGGCTATTTCCCCGCCAAGAATGACCTCGCCACCGCGGCGGCGCTCTCTGCCAAGGGAGTTCCACCCTACGCGGCCGCCACGGCCGAGTTCGCGATCTACAATGCCCATGCGGCGACGCTTCGAGCCTTCGGTGCTACGGTGCCGCTGCCCGTCGACCGCTCCTTCCAGGGGGTGCTCGCGCCGCTGGGCCCCGCCGTTGTGCTTCATCCGAGCGTCGCGCCCTGCTTCTCAGAGCTACGCGCCCGGCTCCCATCGCCCGAGCTCATCCGAGTGAGCGACCGCTCCACCCTCCTCCTGAGCGGACGTCGGGTCGCCATCCTCGCGCTGCAGCTCGACGGCGCACTCGACATCTCTGTTTGCGACGCTGCCACGCTCGTGGTACACTCGCTCGCCATCGTCAACGAGGGCTGGCAGTTCGATGAGCTCGCTCCGACAGTGATCAGCGCCAAGGAATGCCCCGACGTGCTCCGCATGCGCGGCTACACGCTGCGCAAGCGCGGCTGCAGGTGCGTCGCCATCACCATCCCCGGCCATTACGCCATCCGCGACGGGGAGCTGCAAAAGGTCGCCGACGGCTCGGAGGGCTCATGGTCCCATCTCCTCGCCCAACGCGCCGCCACTGCCTCCAAGCCGGCCGGTGGTGCCGCCGCGCATGACGGGCGGGCGCCCCCCGTCGATCCCAAGCGCCAGGCGAATTTTACGTTTGGCGTCCCCATCGGAGGCCCACTTCAAGCGCCCACCCCGCCGCCGCCACGGGGCTTGTGGAGCTCGAATGCGGTCACGCTTGCGCCTCGCGCGTTCATCCACCTGCCTCTCGTGCTGGCCTCCCCCTCGGTCGCCACTGTCGATATCCGGCCGTCCACGACCGGGCTTCTGCTCACCCTCCTTGCCGAGGCGGGCGAAGGCGGGCCGGTGCTACCGCCCGTGCCGCTGCCGTGTGTCCTCGCGGACGCGCCCGCCGAGACCATCGAGCTGGCCGTGCCCGGCAGTGGCGTGTACGCCCTCGAGCTGCGCAACACAAACTTCCTCAGCCTGGTCGCCTTCAGCGCGAAGGTGGAGCACGAGCCCGTAGCGGAGCGACATCGCGTCGCCATGCTGCAGGAGCTCTCGGCGCGCCGTCTCGAGCTAGAGCGCGTCGCGCAGCAGGAGGCGGAGCTGTTGCAGTCCGAAGAGGCGCTCGCACGCCGGCTGTGGGAAGTTCAGGAGACGCGCCGACGCCATCAAGTCATCCAGCAGCAGCTCTCGGAGGAGGTCGCCTCAGTCGAGCTCGCACTGGCGAAGCCCGAGCAACGAATATCGGCCGAATATCGACAGCCCAAGCCCCGTGGGTCCATGGAGGAGAAAGGCAGCTCCAAGTGAGCCCGTGCGACCTCTTGAGATGGGCCTGCGCGTACCTCCTTTTGTTGTTGTAGTCTTCGTGGAGGCCGGGCCTGACCCTGCGGGGGGGCACTTGCGTCGTGATGGACACAATTCCACAGCTGCGGGCCTCGCCAGGGGGACCCGCGGCTAGGAACGGCCGTGAGCGTCGTGTTGGGCGCACCACCACAGCTGCGGGCCTCCCGGCTCGCCAGAGGGGGGACCCGAGGCGGCCTCTCCGGGCGCGGCGCGGCCTAGCGGGCATGTGGGGCGGCCGAACCGGCGGCCCACTGCACGCAGGGATCATTCGACGCTTCCGGCGGGGTCCCTTGCGCTCGCCGGTCGATAGCTCGATACTGCATTCTCGAATCGGTTGCTCCTTGTTCTCGGTTGGTTTCGTATGAGATTACGTAGAAGATTGATACGTTGGATTAGCGTGAGCGCACACGACTGCTGCAACGACGGTCGAGTTCGCGTTTCGGAAAATGGATTCTACAACGTAATTCTTCCCCCCGGTTGCGAACCGCGGCTTCCCCTTTCGGGCGTGACCGAGTAGTAGTACGGAGAACTAAGGGCCGGGTTCCGGATCGCCGCGAGCGGGTACGACGAGTTTATACGGCCGTCACGAGGCTTTTCAAATCAATAGAAGCATAACACTCGGCGCTCGGGGTTGCCCGTACAATCGGTAGGGCACCGCCCGCTCGTCGTGCGGCCACCTGCGCTCAGCGCTGAGGCACTGAGACTCCATCGCCGTCTCTAGACATCCGCATAACATCCGAACTCAGCTAGATCGCTCACCGTCCCTCTCGGTCCTAAGCGCGTGCAGAGTGCGCCGCGGCGGGTCGTCGGCTTGGCTCGCCCTACCGCCCACGCCACTTGACCTCGCCTACGCCGGTCATCGCCGACTTGAGCCCCTTGGGGTTAGCCCACTGCGAGTTCTGATACGCGTCCTCGTCCTCGAGCGCGAGCTTTTGCATCTCTTGCTCCTTTTTGTGGTAAAAGGCGACCATGGCCTTCTGCTCGGCCTCGGAGACGACGGGCTCGCGCGCGGGCGCGCCCGCGCCCTTCTTCTGCAGCTTGACCACCACCTTCGACTTGTCGTTCTTGCCTGTGTATTCGGAGAGCAGCTTGTCGCGCTGCAGCTCTTTGTTGAAGCACCACATGGACGTCTTCTCCGGGTCGAGGAGCTCCATCGCCTGCGCACCCTCGAGCGCCTCTCGCTCCTCGAGGATGCAGCGCACCATGTCGTAGTCGGGCAGGCCCATCGGGTAAACAATCATCACCGCACCGCGGATGTTGTTGATCGCCTCCTCGAGCTCCGCCGCCGTCGTCGCCTGCTTGCGCTGCACGCGCTCCTCTTTGATGAGCGCAATTGCGTCGGCGCAGCATCGATTGATGACGGCAGCCAGCTCATCCGACGCCGCGTCGCCTGTGCGCTTCTCCGTCGGGTCCTGTCGGTAGTTGGCGCCATGCTTGGGCGGCTGCCGCGGCGCGATGTTGCCCGTGGTCGTGTCGTAGTCCTCGAGGAGCGGCGTGCTGTCGTCGAGGCCTTGCTGCTCGGGCAGCTTCATCACGCCGTACAATGCAAGCTGCCCGGCCGCCTCCGCGAGCCGGCTCACCTTGCCGCGTAGGTTCTGCACCTTGACAACATCGTTGACCACGACGTCGACCTCCGTTGCTGCGGGAGCCTCGTAGAGGAAGGAATCCTTCTCTGAGCGCTTGATGTGAAGTAGCACCTGCGCGGGGTGATGGCGAGGCGCGCATCGTGAGCGACGATGGATGCTCAGCCGCGAGGGCGAGGCAGCGGGCGGGAGGGCGGCGCGCGAGCTCCAGAACGCACCATATGCCGTTGGAGGTGTCTTCGCGGCGACCGTTACGGGGAAAACATGTATTCGAGAGAGTGTGTCGAGGCTGGATGTGTCAGGATGGGGTGTGCGTTTGCGCTGGGAGTGAAATCCATTTCCCGAACTTCACACCCCATACAGTTGACGAACCGCAGTCGATCGTTCCGAGACGCGGCTCATCTGGGCCGCTCAGAAGGTCGTCCACTTGACCCAGTCAAGCTCGTCCAAAGCGCGCGGGTGTACACGCAACAATGACGTCGGGCAGCAGCTTCGAGCAGGACATGGATCTGCTGCGCCAGCGAATGAAAGCCGAGCGGCACCGCAGCGACCGCGAGCGGCTCGAGCTGCTCAGCCAGATGCAGGAAGCGATGCGCGAGGCACGGCGCCGGCAGGACGACCAGGAGTCATCCATGCGCCGGCACCAGGCGTTCCTGAGCCGAGCGCGCGCGGAGGCGGACATCGCCAAGGCCCACTTCGAGGCCGACATGAAACGCCGCCAGGCCTTCTTTGAGGAGTCCGCCGCGCATGCTGCCCGGAGGGAAGCGGAGCGCACACAGCACGCCGAGGAGCAGCGGCGGCGGAGCGCCTCGTCGTCGTCATCGCACGAGTACGGCCTGCCCGGCGTTGCTAGTGCATCGCCGAGGGTTGTCGCGACGCCGCAGCAGGAGCTCCAGTTTGGGGCGTATGAGACGGCGTTCATCGCCTTTGAGGCTGCCCCAAGTGATGGCACAGTGCAGTACAGCCTGGCGAGCTGCCCGTGGCCGCCGGCCTCATGCCCCGTCTCGGGCGTGCGCAAGGGCGACAGTGTCGATCGGCGCAAGCACCTGCTCAAGCTCGCGCTGCTCCGCTGGCATCCCGACAAGTTCGAGGCCGCGCACAGCTCCAAGCTCTCGAGTGGAGAGCGCGCAGCCATCATGGAGAAGGTAAACGCCGTGCTTCGGCGTGTGCAGGCCGAGCGCGTCGCGTTTGCCGACGCCGACGACGCCGGCACCCCTGGAACAAGGCCGGCGCACTCCTATTCTGCAGCAGCGGGTCCGTCGTACGTGCCACCGCGCACAGCAGCCTCGACCACCTCCTCCGGGAGCCCTTCCAGAATGGATCGTGCGGCCGCCGCGGCTAGGGTCGATCGCGATCTCGAGGAGCACCGGCGCACCGCAGCCGCGGCGGCCGCGCGCTTCATGCCTCAGGCGCAGCCGCGCATGCCCATGTCGCGAGCGACCGGACCGAAGATCATTCGGCCCTCACGCGCCGCCTTTGCCGCCGCGGCGGACGCGGCTGCATCCGCAGGTGTACAAATCGACCCGACGATACCAGCGGCCGTGGGGCCACGCACAGCCAAGTATGCGTACGAGGGCCGCTTCCAGTGATGCCTCGCGCTGCGCCGGCCTACTGTAATTGAACTGGATTATCCTCTGCGCGCCGAGCGGAGATCGCGCTCTGAGACCGGCAGAGCGCTGAGCGGGGTGGATCGCGGGCAACTCTGATAAAAGCCTGAGAAAATCAAGATTAATGTCAAGAACGAACACCGCTTTTTCAAATCGGGTTCCCGTGTACGATTGTGTACACAATGTCACACCTTATAATCGCAAAATGCACGGCCGGGTGTCGGCCGGCCGCCGGCGCGGCGGGCGCCGGCGCCCCGCCGCGCGCGTACAAGGGCTCGGCTCCAAAGCACCAAAGACCGGGCCAAGAGGCCCAACGAGCAAGATTTGGAGCATCTCCTGAGCCCGCCCACCCCGGGGTCCCGTCGCGCGGTGGGGAAGCCGTACATAGGCCGGCGCTATAGCCCTATACGGAGAGCTCGGAGACGCAGACGGCGAGACGAAGCGAGACGCTCACTCTGGTTCGGTCCCTGGCCGTCGCGCCGCCTTGAGTAGAGCTTGCCGTTGCCCCTCCACCGCCCAGCGCGATGCACACACAATGCCACCCTTGACGGCGAACTGTCGCCCGTCGAAGGCCACTTGACCGCCCTCGGTGTCCGTGGCACGTCCACCGGATTCGTCTACGCAGATCAGGCCGCATGCATGGTCCCACGCTTTGAGCTCCTCCTCATATTGAATGAAGCCTACGTGCCGCCCCGCCGCCACCTGGAAGTATTTGATCATCGCGCCGCAGCAGACCACACTCGGCTCGAGGGTCCCAAACGGCTTGCACACGGCGGAGGCCTTCTGTGGGGAAATGAGCCACGGAGCGCTCAGCTCGGGGCGCGCCGCCCACGCGGGCTTGGGCGGCTCGTACGTGACGGGCGCCGTGCCCTCTGCAGTCCACCAGCGCAGCCCGTGGCCGCGCACCGCGGCCATGATCGGCGGCGACTCCTCCTCCGGAGGCACGCCCATCACCCCAAGCAGCGCATAGCCGTCCGCGTCGACGAGGGCGAGCCCTATGACGAAACCCTCGCCGGTCATGAAGCCCTTGGTGCCGTCGATCGGATCAAGGACCCATGTGCGCTCGCCCTTGCCGCGTGGCGGCTCTCGCCCGCTGTCGACGGCCGCGAGGAAGGCCTCTTCACTGCGCTCGCCTCCATGCTCGTTGCACAGCCGCAGCGCTAGCGAGCGCAGCGCGGCGTCACCACGCAGGTCGCCCGCATCCTCCTCGCCCATGAAACGATCTGCGGGAAATTGATCCTTGAGCGCTGCTGCCACGAGGCCCTGGATGGCAAAGTCGGCAGCGGTGACGGGCGTATCGTCGCCTGGCTTGATGAACGAGACGCCCGCCTGTGTGTCGCAAGCATCCATCGTCTTTCCCGAAGTTGGGTTGGCCTCCACCGTTTGCATTTCGCACCTCAGAGCGTTGCACAGTTGCATCGCCCGCTGCACAGCACTGACCGCAGCCGTAGCCTCTGCGGCGAGGTCGCCGCCCCAAGCGGGATCATTAGGGCCTGCAGTCTCAATTGCCTGGCCGAACGAACTGCTCAGGGGAGTTCTGGCGTCGTAGACAAACTTGCCCTCCAATGGGCCCACGCTAGCCATCATCGTGATGGCAGCGTCGTGGAGTGCATATTGAGTAGCGCACATTGTGGAAGAGATTATGGAGAGCGTGGAAGAGAGGACGAAAAGGGCCGGGACCATCGGCCTTGGTTCATGTTAATACACACAACACGTAAGCATCGGTTCACACCCCAAGCAGGTGTGAAAAAACCAGGCCGGATTGTTCTACACACATTGGGAGCGCCACCCGCCGGCGCCGGCGGCGCCTACGCGCACACGGACTTCGCGCGTGCGCTCCTCCTGCGCCTTCCTGCGCCCTGCCCTGCCCTGCAAAGGGCATGCCATCAACCTTACAACGCATCTCGTAGTGCCTCAAACCAGAGGTCGGCATTGCAGCGCAGCAGCGCAGCGCACGGAACGCCAACCTTGTCCTCGCTCGCCGCACGACGGATGGCCTCCACTGTTCCAGGGTCGGCACATTCGCAGAGCAGTCGAGTCTCCGAACCGCTTATGCTGCGACAGTGCTGCGCTTGCGCGAGCGCAACACCAAAGAGTTCAAGCACGGATGCCGGCTCGTCGCCAAGCAACGCCACGTTCGCCTCCGGAATGCTGATGGCCTCGTACGCCGCTGCGGTAGCTTGCTCTTTGCTCTTGCCCGCGACAACGGAGATGGCCGCACCCGCGTGTCGCCCATCGCTCCAGAGCTCGCCGTCCCGTAGCACTAGCAGTGACAGGCCGCCATCCTCTGGGTCGTCATCGTCGGCGACGTCGGCTGCCTCATGCAGCACGCCTGCAATCGCTGCGCCGCTTGGAGGCGGGAGGCACGCTTTATTGAAGCGATAACGCACGCCCGAGAACAGTTCGAGCAGTTTGTCCATGCCCTCGTCTCCGGATGGTGTGCCACGCAGGTCCAGCCAGAGCGGTACATGGACAAGGGCGCTGGCGGACCCAAGAAGCATCACCAAAAAGCTTTGCATGAGGCTGGAGTTTGCGTGTGTGAACGGCAACTGGCTGTTAATACTCGGTAGCCGACTCGGAAAGGGCACGCAGTACAGTTGTTGAGGAGGGCGGGCCTCCACGTGTTTTGATTTGGGGCCTCGTCGAGGTTGCCCTGTCAACTGCCCTGTCCTGGCGTGCTGAAACCGCAACAGGATTCGATGGTGTTGCTCAGGTAGGCACCCGTCCAGTTGATGGTATGGCGGATTTCTTCGACAAATACCACGTCCAAACGGTCGGCTCGTCCCACCTGAGCGCACTCGACGAGCAGGAACACGGCTCCAACGCAGATTGGCGGGCAGAGGCGCTTGGTCGCAGTCCGTGGGTTGAAGACCCTTGGGCCGGTGATGATCGTCTCTTTATCTTCAAGAGCGTTGTGCTTCCGCACGCTGAGCTACTGATGGGCGACCAATGGCCCGATGCCGACGAGGACGAGCGACACCGACAGCAACGCCAGTTTCAGTGTCTCACAGATGCCGATGAGACTAGAGCCGAGGCGGCGTTGGCATTAGAGGCGGCGATGTCGGGGGTGGGTTCGAAGGTGGTCGCCGCGCGGTCAGCGCGGGCGGAGCTTGCTCTCGACGATAGCATAGCGCTCGTGGTGGCCCCGGGACGCTGGGACGTGGAGGTGGAGCCGGCTTCTCGACAGCGCACGCATGATGAGTTGAGCGCAGCGACGGCGGATACGATGGCGCTGGTCGCCGCGGCCGAGGCAGCCGCGAAGCAAGGAGCAGCTCGTGCAGCAGCGCAAGCGCCGGTGACAAAGGAGGTAGGTTCTGTGGCAGAGCCGGCACCTGAGGCACAATCAGCTACTCCTGCTACTCCTGGGCTGGCTCTGGAAATACCAGCTCTTGTGCCCGATGAGGCGGCAGCAGAGGCCGAGCTTGCGTCCTTGAGGGCCGAGGCAGCCGAGATGGCCGCGGCCCATGATTTACCCGTTGGGATCATTGCGGTAGTCCAGGTAGTCTCCGCGGAGGCGGCCGAGACAGAGTCGGCAAGAGCGGCAGAGGAGGCAGGCGCGGCGACAAAGCTGCAAGCTCGGGCGCGCGGCCACGGTGCGCGGCGTCGAGGTGCAGGGTCAGCCACCGCCGCCGACGCAGCGGCGACGCTCGAAGAGGATTTCGTCCCGGTGGAGCCAGATGGACCTTTCCGTCCAGGGTTTGCTCGGGAGGCGCAGGCGCAGGCGCAGGCGCAGGCGCAGGCGCAGGCGGCGGGTGCGAAGACGGTAGTCGTGCTCCTCGGCCCGCCGTGCTCTGGAAAGAGGGCACACGCGCACCGGATTGCGGAGGCGATTCGGTTGCCGCGCCTCTCTCTTGCCGAGCTGCTGGGTGCCGCGGCGGCGACAGGTGCTCGGGGACATGTACCCGAAGCTCCGGCCACCGAGGACCTCCTCATAGATCTCGTCCACGAGCGCCTCCGGGGCGCCGAGTGCGCGCGTGGCATCGTGCTTGAGGGCTTCCCGCCCGCGGTCGCGCAGGCAGAACAGCTCGACGCGTTGCTGGCGGGCTTGGGGGAGAAGGTGACGGTCGTCATCGCGCTCGAGGCGCCCGACTCCGTGCTCGCCGAGCGCGTGTCGGGCCGTTGGGTGCACATGCCGTCAGGACGAAGCTACCATGGGACCTTCGCAAGGCCGCGCTCGCTCGCGGAGGGATCGGTACCCTCGCCGGAGACCATGCTGGATGACGATACCGGGGAGCCTCTGGCTCAGCTTCCAGACGACACCACGGCGGCGCTTGCGACGCGGCTGCAAGCGTATCGTGAGCAGGCGCCGCCGCTGATCGAGTACTACGAGGCCGCGGGCGTCCTCGTGAGTGTCGACGCCAGCGCGCCGCAGGAGGCGGTGTGGGCGAGCATTGACGCGGTGCTGCCGTACGTCGAGTGAGGTGGAGCCGGTGACCCCCGGCCGCGTAAAACTGGGAAACTTAATTTAAGATTTAACGCCCGCGGTCATGCCCGCGGTAGAGCGTAGACGCACTTACGACATACGAGATACGACTTAGACTATACTTCGAGTCTGTACGGAAAAATGGAGCTCGCGGAGCTTAATTATAAATTCAATGCTTTGCCGGACACGAGCGGAGCATCTCGATCTCCCAGTCTCCCCGAGAGCCAGAGTAAATGTCATGCACGAGCCACGACAAACGCGAGCATAATCATGGCACATGTGCGGGAATAGGCATTTGGGGGCAGCCGCGGCGACCGTGAGGCCCCATCGATTTGTGGGCCACATAATCATCGTTCCGGGATGCGGGATGGCCCCGCTTGGACACGGGACAGCTGCCCAAGTGCGCACAGTGGACCGGACACGTAGCATTGTACCGCGGCTCACAAGTGGTGCCACTCTCGAGCCACAGAACGTAAGATCTCGAGCCACAGATAGATGAGCCCGAAACTCCTGACGAAACACCTGGCGCGCATGTGTGGCTGGGTGTTCATCCCAGGCGCACGGCAGCGGCGGCGCCGGCAGCTGCGACTCTTGTACCACCAAACATGCCGGCGTAAGGAATGCCAGCGGACGCCGGGCGGACGGCAGGATAGGAGTGCGGCGCCGGCGCGGGAGGCCGTGCCGGCGGCGCGGGCGCACTCGCGGCGACGGGCGGTGGCTTCTGCGCCGCTTCGAGCATGTGAGCGTACTGATGCGGCCTCCTGGGCTCCAGTGGGGTGCGCGGGCGAACATTCTCGGCGCCCGAAAAGGAGGACTGCGGTGGGTGTGAATGGGCCTGGGCAGCCTGCGACTTCGGCGGCCATGTGGGGGCGACTGGGGGAGCGCTCGCCGCCTCTCGGAGGGGGGGCGGGCGCGCCGCATCGCCATGCAGCCGTATCGACTGGTTGCGTGCGATCTTGGCGTAGTCGATCTTTGCCTCGATGAAGGCGCTGGTGAGTTGCTGCACGGTGCATCCCTCGAGGGGTAACCGATGCTTCTCAAAGATCTCGGCGGCCTGCGCCTCGGTGCACGCGATCCCAAACCGGTCGCACACGCGCGGCATGTTGGTCGGCGTGATGCGAATCTGCGAGGTGCCGCCGGTGAGAACCTCGTCCGTACCGAAGGTCCAAAGGAGTTTGCGCGTGTAGTCCTCGTTGCGCGCGGTGAAGGTGTCGAATTTGGAGAGCAGTGCGTTGGAGATGCGCTCGGAGCCCCACGCAAACTTGGAGCGTGCGATCCCCGAGGGCAGATTCATCTTCCTATTGTGCTCGGCCGCCTGCCGCTTTCGAAGGGCCGCCGCCTGCCGCTCAATTCGCATCTCCTCCTTGTACTCTGCCTCCGCCTCGTAGAACGCATCGCGAATGGCGGTCAGGTTTTCCGCGCTCGGCAGCGTGGTGCCGCCTACGCCCGCGAGCCGATCGTACGCCTCGTGCGGGAGCATCCGCTCGAAGAGGCCCGTCGCCGTCACGTCACCAGTCACCCTGCGCGGGTAACGGTCGCCGTACGGTGGTGCCGCCGGGACGCCAAGCTGCTTGCGCAGCAGGTGGTTGCGCTCGCCCTCCTCTGGCGTCGGCGCGTGCAGGCTGCCGTTCGGGCGGCCTGGGTGTACGCCTGGCCTGCGACCGTTTCCATCCGGCTGCGAGGCGGGTGGCTCCCACACATAGTACTCGAGGTCTGGGCCGATCCCGTGCTCGATCTTCTTCCCGCGCCGCGGCTCGTCGCTCTGCCGGATGCTTTCCCCTGCTCGATCTTGCGCCACCGTCGCTTGGTTGGAGGCGTGAGAGTGAGGTCCGCCGGGCGCAGAGCCTGGCCGCGCCCATCCAGTGGCATCGCGTCTGGCCGGCTCAGGTTTGGCGCTCCTGGCAGCCGGATGCGGCTGCAGGCCTTGCCCGCCTTGTGGCACTCCTTGCGCAGCTCCTTGCACGACAATATGGTGCACGGGCGTCGCGCGAAAGTCGCTGCGCATGCGCGGCGGCGGCGCCTTGAAGGTGATCTGGCCCATGATCTGTTGCATGGACGGCGTGAGCTGCTTGGGTAACGGGTGCGGTGCGGGTACGTGCGGCGCCGAGATCACAGAGGTCAGGCGTGGCGCAGCGCTCGTCGTCGTTGCGATGCGTGGCGCGGCGCTAGTGGCGCGCGCCAGCGGCGCATGCGCCGAGCCTACGCGGGCCGGAGCCGCGCTATAGGGTCGAGCGCCAGGCATTGAACTGGTACCAGACGGAGCGTTCGAGACGACGCCCGACCGTTGGAGAGAGAGGAGTGTACCGGTAAGTCCCCCGGTGTCTTTTTACCGGTAAGTTCATGTAAGTTCACGTTCACGTTCACGTTTTCAAGATCAAGTTCAAGCCTCGAGAGCACATTCGATAGGCTTCCATTTAGGTTGTCTGTTGTTTATGTAGTAACTTGAACTTTGAACACGTTATTTGGCCACCTCTCGGCGAGTGACGCACACCTGCAACCGGCACACCCACCGCTCGCCCGTGGAGACACACCCACCGAGAAGCGCAGACTCTCAGGAGAGACAGTTTCCCTTTTCCTGTGAAAAATGCTGAAACGAGGGACGCTAATTTTGTAATTAGGTGATTAAATCATGAACACGGGCCCCGCGGCACGACCTGTCCCGACAGCTACATGTAGATGTACCCACGCAGCGTCTTCCAACGGCCAAAAGGGTTTAGAATCGACGGCGTGTTCACAGCGCACCGCAAGGCGAGGGTGGCGTCACCTCGGCTGGGAGCGCCCACGACGGCCTGCTCGACTGCAGCGGGGCTGCTGTCATCAGCGAGAGCAGCGTGCTGTCGCAATTGGCACTGCGTTCGCCGCCCGCACACGTGCCGTGGCAAGTGCCATCCGCATGGGTGGACGCGCCGCCGTGAGCGCCGCCGCCCGCCGCGCCATCGCTGATGCCGAGATCGTCTGCATCGAGATAGCCCTTGCGCCCGCCGAGGGCAACAAAGGATGCGCGGATCGAATCGGCGAGGCCAGCCGCGAGAGCTGTGGGATTTCGCTCGGCCTCACGCAGCTTGTGCTCCAAGTAGGTTGCCCAGGTGATGACCACGCGGGGGCCGTGCTCGTGCGTGTGGTTGCGCGAACGGACAAGGCCCTCGTGCATGTTCGCGAGAGCGTCGAAGGTGGCGCGCGACGGGGCGGCGAGCACCTTGCGCCGTGCCTCTCGTTCCTGTCAGCGGCACTCAGCGACTCTCAGTGGCAATCAGCGGCAATCAGCGACTCTCAGTGGCAATCAATGGCAATCAGCGACACTCAGTGGCAATCAATGGCAATCAGCGACACTCAGCGGCAAACAGTATCCCTTGATTCGCGCTTCACTCAGTTTCGCTCCATGCAATCAGTATCAATCAGCATCGCTGCGCCGCGCCCCTCGGCACCTGCTCGCGCGATAGGTACCGGTCGACGAAGACTGAGAGCATCGCCGCGTTCAGCGGGACGCCTACGAGGATGTACACGGTCGTGAATGCCAAGCCGGCGCCGGAATCGAGCGGCGACACCATTCCGAGGCTCGTCAACGACGAGATGGCGAAATAGAAGGCGAAGACGGCGCGGGACGCATCCTGGTCGCCCGCCCCCGGGATATTGCCGTAATAGCCGTAGATGAAGCCACAGGCGAGCGTCACGAGCCACGAGATGACCACCGCCACGTGCCAGTGCCCAGTAATGCGATCTTCCTCCGCCTCCAGGGCCGTGAAACGACCCACCATGCGCCGTATCCGGCTCATGCCGCCTCCGCGCGCGCGCTGCCTCGGGGCATGCGACGTGCACGAGCCGAAGGTGGCGCGCGCGCCCTCGTCGTGAGCCGTGGCCCTCGTCGTGGGCGCATGGCTGCCGTCGTGAGCCGTGACCCTTGTCGTGGCGGCTTGGGTCTCCCTCGCGACACGCTTGAGCTCGCGCTGCATGAACTTCTCGTCGCGCAAGAGCACGGTTTCTGCTAGGAGCGCACCCAAGCCCGCAATGCACAGCATGCAGGCGATCGCGTAGAAACACGTGCACATGATCGCCACGTTGTCCGAAATATTGAGGGAATTGCCATTCGCATCCTCGGGCACCATTCCGACCGTCATGCCCATCGAGACGGCGTAAAAGATGCTCTGCATCAAGGTCCACTGCTCGCAAACGATGAGCACAGCCACGTACAGAGCGGTCAGCACCAAAGTCACGATTAGCAGTGACCACAATTTGCTCTGCATGCTCCATGGTTTGCTCCGTGCGCCCGCCTGTGACATAGGAAGCACCCCGAGAAGTGGGTAGTCGCTGGCGGCCATGTTGTCCATGGCCGCTGCTCCAGCGATAGCTAGCATCGCAACGCACACGGAGCGGAGGTTGAGACGGAAACAGTGAGGAAGGGGAGCTGATGAGCAACGCGCGGTCCTTATCGGACACAGGCGCCTCTGTGGTTCGCGGTGACTCCGAATGTTCTGGAATTTCGTCATTTCGTTATCCACGAGGAGTATCACATGGAGGAGACATGGCGACGTCTGTGATGGTCGCTCGTGTACATGTATATACTCGTGTCACGTGTTCGACCGCTTATAGCGCTTAACTGCCGGAATGGTAACATGAACGATTGAGGCGCTGGCAGCTCGACTTTCGGTGCCAAACTCGGAACGCCGCAAGCCAAAGCTTTCCGATGTTTGAACGCCCAACAAGGCGCTTTGTCGAGTCGAGTCGAGCGCGCTCTCTCTCTCTTCGACGCGGGAACGCTGTGACGCTGACGCGACGAAGGTGGCTGGACAAGCCTCGCTGCAGGCGCTGCAGGCGCTGCAGGCGCTGCAGGCTGCTACGACGTCGGCGGCGCTGCGCGAGGCCCTCCTTGGCGCGATGCCGTTTGCCGAGACGCCCGCGATCTCCGACGCCCTGATCCGCGCCCGCCAGCGTCTGAAGGAGCTGAAGCGGACGGAGGCGGCGGCCTCGACCATTGCAACAGAGGGGGTGCCGGAGCTGACCACGTCCCGCTCCGCTCCTCGTCAGGGACGGCAGCATCTTGCACCCTGTGTCATGGATGATCATACAGGCCGGTTTGAGGAGCAGTACGCTCGCGCGCAGTCTGTCGGTGTGCCGTTCAGTGAGCTTGATGCGCTCACGGACAAGCTTGCAAGCTCTTCGATCGACTTGAGTGCTGCTGCCGATGCACTCGAGGAAAAGACTCGCGGGTACTACATGGTGGGCCAACGCGTACGGGCAAGAGGACTCGCCGCCAAGCCAGAAATCAACGGACGTGTTGGCTTCGTGTCTACATTTGTGGCCGATCGAGGACGGTGCGTGGTTCACTTTGACAAAGCAGATGAGCCTATGTTGCTCCGGCCAGCCAACTTGTCTGCAACGGAAGACGTAGCCTGGGCATTGCATGCTGAGCTGGACGGTCGGGACAAGCAGCCGCGTGACTGGCCGCACCGCCCTGGCATCGATCCTCCGAATGCATTCATCGATTTGTGGCGACCGCCATTCCGCCAAGGTTCTCAGGGTGCGGTCGAGACGCCGGCCTGTCAGTGTCTGCGATCCGATTGCCAGTCAGCCGGCAGATCATGCGGCATGTGTATCACTGATCCGGTGATATGCTGGCGGTGCGAACGCTTCTTTGGTCTGCATTGCGTCGGCCGCGGGCCGGAGGCCCTGGTCCCTGCCGGTGGCATGCGGATTACGACCGAAGACCCCGATTCGATCGACGACACCGCGCAGATGGATGCAGCGGTCAAGCTGACTCGATGGGCAGCGTGCCCACGATGTGCCGCACCGCTCGGCGCCGCCTCCATGCCACAAGTCTTTCGCAGCATGCTCAGCGTATCCCTCCATCGCGGGAGGGACACTGCGCGAGTGCCTGGCGATGCGAGCAGCATGGGGATGGTATCCATTAGGGGGCTAGCTGTGGAGCTCAAGGAGGCACTGCGCGATGCCGATGCGGCACGCGTAGCAAGGCGCACTGGCGAGGCCATCGAGAGCTACACGCGCGCCATCCGCTGCGTCAATCTTGGCCGCTCCTTCTTCTCGCCGAGCCTGCACCTCATGAGCGATGGCTTCTTGCATGCACACACGCAGCGTGCTCTCCTTGAGGGCCACGTGGAACTAGCCACGAGGCTGAGCGCCTATGGCCTCGCCCACCGGCCGCATCAGGTCGACGCGTTCCATGATGCCACGGCCTTCCACGCGGCCTTCCTCGGCCTGCAGGACATACGCGGCGTGTTCCCACGGGCAAGCCTAACCCGAATGGTTGGCCATGGCGTGCCACGCGCGCCCGGCGCGCATTTACCGGCGCCACTGGACGAGGATGACGACATTTCGTACGACCTTCTCGCGAGCGAATGCCGCAGCATGAACTACTGGGTGGCGGCGGGGATGCCCCCTCGCCCTGGAGCCTTCCTCATGACCGTCTTCGACTTTCGCTGGGCCTTTGCCACCGAGGCGGCCGCGATCGACTACTTTGCACGCATCGAGGACTTCAGGTCGGAGGAGAACGCCGTCGTTGGCCCGCGGATGCGGCGCACGGACACGAAGCTCGCCAACGCGGACGAGTGCGCCATCTTGCAGAGCTGTGACGAGCTCTCGCCAAGCCTTACCGGCATGAACATGAACGCGATGTTCCGGGCAGGTCGCCTCTGCGGCAAGTTCTACGCTTCTGTCGTACATCACACAACGGAAGTCACCGCTGAGAGCCGCGGGCAGGCGTACGCACAGCTGGCGAGGCTCGCAGAGGTAGCTGTGGTGAAGGCAAGGGAGGCTGTCCGCCATCAAATGTGACAGACGACGTCGACGTTAAACGCCAAATCGCAAACCCTCTAGAGCCCGCGGCGCGCGGGAGACGATCATGATAGCTCTAAACGAGGACGAGTGTTGGAGGCGCGCTCTTTTGCTGGCGGCGTGTCCTGTCCCAGTCTCTCATGTATAGAATAATGTCATCGCGCATGTCTTTAGTACTTTAGACTTTACTCTAGGCGTTAGCTACTTTCGCGTCAGACGTCAGCTCGATTTGTCTCACGTCGACCCCCGGGTGGGACCGGACCGTACGGTGGCCGTGCTCGCGAGGCGGGTAACCTTGTATAAAACTCTTGTTACTTGTACCTACCTTCCGTTCGGGCGGCGTTGACCCCCCCCTTGGCACGAGGGGGCAGTTCGTTTGGAACCCCCCTTACGTGCCGGCCAATATACGGCTTCAGTAGGATGGGTTCGGTTAGGGGGCGGTTATCCTCGAGTCGTTGGGTTAGTCTGAGTTACTTTGATTCGACGCGTTGGCGGTTGGGGCTTGTGCGGTTGTGGGCGTCTCGTCGGTCGTGCCGTGTGTGGTGCGTGTTAGGAAAGGGGGTATGTGTCACTGTTTGGCTTGACTTGACGTGTTTTTATGGTCACCCGGCGGTGGCGGGTCCCCCGGCGTACTCGTAGTGCCCCGGTCCGCGGTCCCGTGGTCCGTGCGACCCGCTCTGAACACAAAATTATTGTCCACCACTCAGGAGCTCCCGCGCGCGTGTCAGCCCCCCTTGTGATCCGCGTCGTACTCGGCCCTTGTGGTCTCATCGGACAGGACGGCCCACGCCGCCTGCAGCTCGGTGAAGCGTGCGTGCGCCTCGGCCTGCTGCGCGGCGTCGGCCTGCGTGTGCTTGTCCGGGTGCCACTTGAGAGCCGCCTTGTGGTACGCCTTGCGCAGCTGCTCCGCCGTCGCGTTGGGCTCGCACCCAAGCACCTCGTAGAGCGAGCTTCGCTTCTGGAGCAACTGGAGCAGCCTCCACGCTTCCTTGAGCCCCTCACCAGCCTGGCTGCCTGCTGGGTTGAGCGCGGCCGCCGAGCGGAAATCGGCGATCGCCTGCGCGGGCTGGCCGATGGTCAAGAAGGCGCGCGCGCGCACGAGCAGGAGCCGCTCGTGATCCGAAGGTTGCGACGCGCCCGAGGAGACTGCGCGCCCGACAGCGGCGGCGGCGGCGGCGGCGCTCCGGCTAGGAGGCGGTGCGGCGGCGCGCGTCGTCTTGGTGCGGTGCATCGCTCTCACGAGGCTCATGCCGCGGTCACACACGCTAATCGTCTCGACGTGCCGCCCGCCGCGTGAGAGCGCCCGGCCAAGCAGCAGGTGCATCGCCATCGAGGCCGCCACACTCTCCTCAGCGAGGCAGAGCGCGCCGCAGCTGATCGTCACGGCCGCGTCGGCGTTGCCCGAGCTGAGCGCCAGCTTAGCGTCCTCCTGCAGCGCGAGCAGTGCCTTGCAGCGGCCATGAAGCTCAGCCGACTGCGCGTGGTTCGCCGTGTCGGCCACGTCCACCTCCGTCAGCGCGGCGAGGCATGCGTCGGCGCCCTGCCGAATGAACACGAGTCGCGCGGCCGCATGCAGGAGCTCCGGTGCCTCGGGCGTCGCATGCAGCTGCGCCTCACAGAGCAAGTCCGCCGCGTCGTACCGCTCAAGGGCTGTGAGTGCGCTGAGCAGCAGCGCGCGCAGCGCGCGGTGCTCCGGGTACCTGAGGACAAAGCCAAGGAGATGCACTCAGGCAGGCACCCAGAGGCATTCCGAGGGCCATCAGAAGCCATCAAATGGCCATCAGAAGCCATCAGAGGGCCATCAGAAGACATCACCAGAAGCCATCAAAGGGCCATCAGAAGCCATCACCAGAAGCCATTAGAGGGCCATCAGAAGCCATCAGAGGTCCATCGAAGGCCCCTCGGCGTACTCTTTAGCGAGCCACTCGGAGTGCTCGACGACCTCCGCCCATGCCTCGCGCTGCGCCATCGCCTCGATCTCGCGCACGCGCTCCGCCATCGTCGTCGCCTCCGCCAGCGCACGCTCACAGAGTTGCAGCGAGCCGCCGTCGGCGAGGGCGGAGCGCTCGAGCTCCTCGATCTCGGCCACGAGATCGTCCTTGTCCGCCCCTTGTAACGATTCGCCCGCGCGCCCCACGCCCGCGGCGGCCGCCTTGGCCGCGGCCGCCTCGGCCAGCGCATCGCTCGCTTGCTCGCGCACCAGGCACGGCGCGTTCGCTCCGCCGCGACGTCGTGTGTGGGCCAGATCGCCCATCTCGGCGCGCGCGTCCTCGTGAGCACGCCGCTCGGCGGCGCGCCGCTCGCTCCACAGCAGGGCTCGCAGCTCGCGCACGCCCAGCGCTCGCAGCTCGTCGAGCCGCTCCGGCCGCGCCGTTGCGGGCGGCGCCGCCATCGCCACCGCCGCCTGCGCCATCGCTACCGATCGCTCTGTGTGACCCAGACGCATGAGCGCTGCCGAGCCGCGCGCGTACGCCTTGATATTGGTGGGCTCGAGCGTGACGGCGCGCTCGCAGTCGGCCGCGGCGGGCGCCCACCGGCCCAGCTTCAGCCAGCTCGCCGCCCGGTTGCTCAGCAGAGTCGCGATCGCACCGCGCGGTGGAGAGCCGTCGGCAGCCGGCGCGTCCACGCCCACACCCTCGCCGCGTTCGAGTGAAACGATCGCGTGGCCGTACCACGCGCAAGCCTGTCCGTACTCGGCCTCCCGGAAGAGGCGGTTGCCTTGCGCGCGACACCAGCCCGCGTAGTCCTTCTCCGGGTCAGGCTCGTCCGCGGACGGCGCGGACGGCGGCGCGGAAGGCGCGGATGGCGGCACGGTCAGCTCGGACGGCAGCTTGGGAGAAGCAGCGGGCACCGCGGCCGTCACGCCGGTGTCGAATAACGGCGCCTGCTCAAGAAGTTCGGCGCAGGATTGCGCCAGCTCGAGCAGCTGCATATGGTCGGGCTCCAGCTCGAGGGCAGCATCACACACTGCGAGTGCCTTGCCGATGGCGCCGTGGGCGCGCAGGGCACACGCGTGGCGATAGCGCGGCTTGATGGCGCCGGGCGAGGCGGCGACGGCGGCCGCGGCGTCGCTCACGGCCTCTGCCGTGCGCTGGAGCTTGAGTAACGCAATTGAACGGTTGCAAAGGATACTTGTCTTCGTCGCCGCGTCACCCTCGCCATCGCCGAGTGCTTCGAGCGCCGAGGCGTAGCTCGTGCAAGCGCGGCTGAAATCGCCGCTGCGAAAGGCGTCGTCTCCAGACTGCTTGTGGTTGGAGGCCGTGGTGGAGGCGGCCGTCATTGCGAAGCGCCTCGCCGTTGCCGTTCTTGTACTTTTGTACATCTGTTTTGCGCGTACCGGTAGAAGTTTTCGGAAGTGAACAGTACTAGCGATAGACTGAAAGATTGGGCAGGTCACGATTCGAGGTATGCCTTGCGGCCGCTGGGTAGCGCCTGTGAGAACTTCTGCAACCTCACTTTCTTAAACAAGACCTGGACGTGCACGCATGGTCATACTGTAGCTGTGTTGGGGCGGGGTGACTGTGACTGGGTGAGGTGACAGTGCAGGCGCGGACTTGGAATTGAAATCCTGGAATTTCGGAATTGTAATCCTAGCCCCATCGAAATTCCATGACGTTGAAATTCCCAGTTTCCAACAAAAGTCGTGTAATCGGGAATTCGAGGCTCAAACTCGGAAACTGGGAATTGTAATCCTTGCCTAGATACTGTCCTCCCCGTACACTCCGTGGAAATGTAATCCTAATCTTGGAATCTGGGATTTTCACCTGGTTTCCAATGCCGCTGGGGGCCGGATTTGCAAATGGGAATTTCGGAATTTCACAAAAGCGGGTGCATCGTCTATTCCCGCAACCCGCATTTTTCCATGTTGCGACCCAAGCGTGCGGGTGCTGGCGTCGTCGACCGCTGGCAACCG
>PJAB01000740.1:0-21378 GCA_002887195.1 Chrysochromulina parva | reverse complement strand
GCGAGCCTCACTGCTCAGCACGGCGCTCATGTCGGGTAGGAAGCGAGCCTCACTGCTCAGCACGGCGCTCATGTCGGGTAGGAAGCGAGCCTCACTGCTCAGCACGGCGCTCATGTCGGGCTCTGGGGGCGGTGGGTTGTACGGGCGGGGGCCTGCAGCAAGGTGATGGGCGGAAGCGGGGTGGTGGGCGGGGGTGGCAAGGTGATGGGCGGAAGCGGGGTGGTGGGCGGGGGATGGATGCACGGAATGCGCCGCCGTCGGTGCCCCATACGGCGCATGCGCATTCGGCGTCTCGCGCGCATAGGCTGGTTCATAGGCTGGTCCCCTGCCTCCTCCTCGAAGCCCTGCCTCTTCATAGGCTGCCCCCCTGCCTCCTGCTCGAGGCCCTGCCTCGAGTGAAGCCAAAAAGGCGGCATCACTCGCGGACAATCCTCGAGGCTCCGACGCGGCGCTCGCATAGGGCGCTGCGGGCGGCGGCCGCGCCGGCGCGTGGCGCGGGTAGCGCGCATGGTGCTCCTGCGGCGGCGCTGCTGGCGACGGCAGCGCCGCCACCGCTGCCTGCCATTTGGAGCCATGGCTCGGCGGGCCCATGTGCGACGGCGCCGTGCGGTGCGACGGCGGCGACGGCAGATGCGGCAGCTGCGGCTGCGGCGGCGGGCGGGCGCCGTGCTCTTTGTAGCCGATCCACTCGCGCGGCTTGTTCCCCCCGGTGAGCACGACGCCATCGCGCACAGCGCCCGCCACGTCAAGCCTGGACGAATTCGAAAGCTGGTCACGCAGCCACAGCAGCAACATGCCCCGCGGCACCGCCACGACGCCCGGCATCCCCGTGCGCGTCTCGTGCCGACAGGTGCCCAGGACAGCCTGGAAGAGCTTGAGCAGCGTCGTGATGCCCATCTGTAACAGCCGATCCACGTCACGGCTCGACGGCTGCAAGTACACGAGTAGCTCCTCGTCGAGTGAGTCCCCCCCGCGTGCCGGCAGCTCGCGAGGCGACTGGCCACTCGCGGGCGGCTGCAGCGGCGGCGCTGGCGGCGGCGCTGGCGGCGGCGCTGGCGGCGGCGCTGGCGGCGGCGCTGGCGGCGGCGCTGGCGGCGCTTGGGGAGGCACCGCTGGCGGTGGCAGCGGCGCTTGGGGAGGCGCCGCTTGCGGTGGCGGCGGCGCTTGGGGTGGCGCCGCTTGCGGTGACGGCGCTTGCACCAGTGGCGGTGCGGGCTCCAAGGCCGGCAGCGGCGCATCCGCAGCCTTGAGGCCCACGCCGCCACTGGCCAACAAAGCACCATCCCGCTCAAGCGAGGCTAGGAATTCGGCGTCCCTTCGCGCTCTTTCAGCTGCACGCGCCGACTCGGCCGCCTGCGCTGCTCGTACCGCTTCCGCCGCACGCGCTGCCTCTGCTGCTCGGGCGGCTTCGGCGGCTGCGGCCGCATCCGCTGCGGCTGCGACCTCGGCCGCCGCCAGCGATGCTCTCGCTGCTGCAATCGCCTCTGCCAGCCGGGTGGCCTCTGTCGTGGCCGGTGCGGCGGCCGCAGACTCCTGCTCCGGTGCTTGTGGCTTATACTCAGGTTCTGTGTCCAGTGGTGCGGCGGCCGCTTCTTCAGTTTCAGCCATGGAAGCAGCTAGCGCTTTCTGAATGGCGTCTTCCGCCACGGTTGCCGCGAGTTTGGCGTCGACGTCATCCACGCGCTGTCGCTTGGGAGCACTCTCTGGATGCGTGGTGACGTGCTCGTCACCAAGATGCATATGGACACACGTGAGTGCGTCGCCGGGACTTTCGAGACAAGTCAAGGGAACTTCACACTTTCGCTTCGCCGACGACCCCCCGCACGCCGACAGAGGGTGCGCGTCTCTTGTACATCGCAAAGTCTGTGAGTGGGACGATCTCGGACATTTTGAGATGGTTGGCTGATGGTCGAGCTGTTGGATGGAAGCTGTCTCATCACATCGAAGATTGTGGCGACATGCGCACTTGGGCGGCCACCATTCTTTCCATCTCTGCGGTTTCGGCCATCAACACCGCCCTGCCGCGTCCCTATTCGTCGGCGGCTTGGCGCGCTGTGTCCCCGACCATGGTGAATGTGGTACAAGACATATCCATGGACGGTGTACTCATTGAGCTCGCTCAGCGCCCACCAGCCAACGCGCACCCCGACGCTGCTGCCTCGCTCGGCCTTTTCTCACGGACGACGGCCATCATCAACAAAAAGCCCGCGTACGTGCACGCGACGAAGCCGAATATAATGCTTTGGTACATGCCCAACGGCGACTGGTGTATTGGGCTGAAGTCGGAACTCGGGCTTTCCAGATGCTACGCTTACTGTCCGAAGAATCGCAACACGGGTCTGCCCTACGACATCAAGGGCAAGTGGAAGTTTTTGGACAACGCCGCTGGTTTTGTCGAGAATGTGGATGTGAGCGTCAGCCGCTGGTCGGCCTCGGAAGCCGCCGGCAATGCTGTTGGAATGTCTCAGGGTGTCGGGGAGGCCCTTACTATGGATCCCCGGACGATGCCGCAGATGCAGCAGCCCACACAGCAGCCCGCACGGGAGCCGATGCCGCAGATTCAGCCCTCGCCAGCCCAGGCCCAGTACGCCGACGTCGCGGCGGATACCCGCTTTGACTCTGCTCGCGGCATTGATGGGAGTGTGCAACGTGAAGCCCGCGCCGCGTCGCGCCAGCAGGCCCAGCCGCAGCAGCCGCCAGCCCGGCAGCCGCCTTCCCAGCAGCCGGCGACTGCGATGGAGGCTCGCGTGGCAAACGCACGCTCGATGTGCAACGCGGCCACTGACGCCAAGTATCGCACCCTGATGAGCCCTTTACTCGAGGCGTACTCGGCCGACCGCATTGACGAAGAGGAGCTCAACCGGCGCAAACAGGAGGTTCGCGCGCAGCTGGAGGAGGAGCGCTGGTCTGGCCTGGAATTGGCAGTCGAGGTGGCCGTGGGCGACTACGAGGTGGCCATGGCGGCGCGGGCGGCCGCACAGGCTGGGGAGGCCGAGGCGGTAGCGGCGGCCAATGCGGCGCGTGCAGCCGCGCAGGCTGCCGAGACAGAGGCGGCGGCGGCGCGTGCAGCAGCGCAGGCCGCCGAGGCTGAGGCGGCGGGCCGACTCGACGCGGTGTTGATCGAGATCGAGCGGGGGGCGATCGCAGCGCCCATGCCAGGCGCACGAGGCCCCGCCAGGCAGCCGGATCGCGCCTCACGGTTGCGCCGGCATGCCGGCTTTGAAATGAATGACTCAAAGCCGAATCCGATCGTTGACGTGGTCTCCGCCGATGCCTACTACCTGAATACCGGGGTCGTCATCCGCTGATGAGTTCAGAGGGCAAGCCACAGAGACGGATGGGGCGGGGGCGCATGTTGTTGCATGCTCGAGGGTTTGCGTGGCGCACTCGACGTGCGTGGAAGATGGATCCAGGTTGAGTGCAGTTTGGTCCTCGGAGCGGTGGGCGCCTCGAGTGAACTGGCAGCTCGTGGAGATGTGGTGTCGGACGAGACGATGGACCTGTGCCACCTTGTGCGTCCAAAAGCGAGTGGCGAGTGCTTCATGGAGTTAATCATGGAGGCCACATGCCCATGTCGTGTTTGGTGCTTCCGTTCTGTGGCGTGGCGCCAGGCGTCGAGTGGCCGTGCGCCCACGATCGTGGGCTTTCCGTTCGTCGGATTTCCAAGGGGCTTCGCTTTTCCTTCGTGCGTGCACGTGAAGCTGCCGACACGCGTTAGACGACGCGACAGATAAAGATTTGTTCATTTGAAGCGGTATCCCGGGTGCTCGTTTTTGACGCGTCTTTTTTTACTTTCGAGACGCCCGTACTCGTACGTGTATGAATCGTCCCGGCGCGTCCGGTCTCGTCCAGAACATAACAGGTGGGGGTAGCTTTTCCGGAGTGGGCAATGGCCCGGCGGGGTCCGTGAGCGCCGCACGACCGCACGAAACATAGCATGGTCCATGGAAAGTTCGTGGAAAAACAATGCCCCTGCTGTCGTGTCACTATGTCGGATGACTCTATGCTGAACTCTTTGCCTGATTGGCATTGCCCCTGACCGGATTTACACGCCACGGTCGTGCACACCCCTGCAGTGCGCGTGCACCTTGTGGAGCGCGCACCTCCCGCCCGTGGTCGCGTGCACGGCAGCTCGGCTGTGGCTCTGCCTCTGACCGCCTCCGTGGCTGCTGCCCAGCCCTCGATCAACGATCTTGGATGCTTGTCGATGTCTGGACGCCACTGATGGCTCCCTGGCTCATCAACCCGGTGTCTCGCGCCTTTCGCCATTCCCCCTCCCTCTGCGCCGTTCTCGGACACCGTGCGCTCGAACACCTCTCACCACCCTCGGGTCAAGCCCTGGGTCACGCCAGAGGCAGGTCGAGGAGCATCTTGATTTTGGCTTCATAGATATTCTCTGGTAAGAGTCCACTGTCAAAGAGGTCTTTCATCCTGGCCAATTCGGCCTTCAGCTTGTCTACAACTGGAGCAGGATCTGATTGACGGCTGCTGCCCATGGAGCCCTTGCCGCCCTTGCCGCCCGCGCCACCCGTGCCGCCGGTGCCGCCCTTGTGCACCGGGCCGCGCGGACGCTTGTATGGATCCTTGGGCGATTGATCTGTGCCCTGTTGCTGCGCCGCGCCGGGGCGCCGTTTTCGGTTTGGAGCCGGTGAAGATGATGGATCCGGCACACTTGGCAAGGCCGCCGCGAGCGCCGCTTCCGCCGCCGCCCAGCTATTGCTCGCCTGCGTGCTTATTTTGGTCGATGGGCGAGACTGGCGCGAATGTTGTTTCCAAGCAGGAACTGCCAGCGGCGCGCGCAGGAAGCGGCCTGGAACGAGCGCCTCAAAGTCTCCATCATCGTACATCACGTCGCAACGGCCCTCGGCGTCAGGCACTGAGGCGATGCGACCTGAGAACCATTTTGTCGCGCCTCGAAGCCGTATGGCATTCTGCGCCAACCACCTGGCCTCTACTGGCTGGCCATCGCTTGTGTCTGCTCACTTTCGAATTCACAGCCAATAGTTCACCAAAAATTCCACCTTTTGCATGCTTTGTGGATTCGTTTTTTACAGAGGGGTCAGTCGCTCACACCCTTGGTGACCTTGAATGTCTTTGGGAAACTCTTTCCGAGATTCGCCTCGTTTGCGCAAACACACATCTCGAGACAGAGATGGTTATCTTACTTCAGGCAACGCTCGCCTATGCGCTCGCCTATGCGCCTATGGGGCACACGCATGTCCATTCTATGTGGCGTGCGACCAGTAACGCACATGTGGCGCGCCCCATAATTACTATGACTGATGAAGACGCCACCCGCGACTCGTCCGAAGAGACGCAACGCGAGCTGGTCACCTCCATCGTGGAACTTCAGGCAGAGTTCTCAATGGCCGCCTACGTCGCGGAACTCCAGGCAGAGGTTGCACGATTGCGGCAGGAGCAGCAGCATCAGTCGTATGATGACGCCACACGCGACTTAGCGCCGACATCGGACGTGTTCATGCACATGCAACATGACGAGGCGACAACACGTGCTCCTGCACCCAGCAAGGATGCTGATACCAGGGAGGCCGCATACCGCAGGTTTCGCGAGCGGCAACGCCAGCAAGCGGCAGGAGTTCCGATGAGGGAGTGGTCAAAGTTGGCGGATATCAAAGACGAGAGGCCCGACCACGTGTCGGTCCCGCCGACCCCGGAGCAGCAGGCTGCGGCGGATCGCCTTTTCCAGGCGATTCTGACCGGATCTGGGCCGAGACCCTCCTATGATAGGACCGGCAGAAACGCATACCAACGCGAGACGGGATTCGGCGAGGGGCTGGACAGCTTGGCCGCTGACAAGTCTGTTGAACCTGATTCTGTTGACGAGCAATGACCCGATGAAGATCACCGCACGTAGCCACGTACTGTACTCTTGAGTGATAGACCACGAGAAGCCTGCGGCGTTCGTTTTATGCTCTCTAAGAAATTCGTTGTAGATAAAAAATCTCGCTCGTTACTGTGTGTGAGTGTGTCCCGGCTCCCCCCGTGTCTTTTTACCGGTGTCTTTTTACCGGTAAAAAGACACCGGGGGGAGCCGGGACACATACGGACACACGAATCACACAGACGAACCTCACAAGCATCCCAACCCACCAACGCACCCAAGCGACCGCGAGACGACCGAATACCGGTACTGTACAAGTTTTTTGGATGTTTTACCGTTTCCACAAGTGCGAAAAATGCAGCTTTCTGCTTGCCCCCTTCGAGAGCAGCCGCCGGTACATGTAGTGATATCGAGGAGATGGTGTACTTTCGGGTGAAGGTTTCGACCCCGATGTCCCTGCGCGACAGGCGTCCCGCTGGAATCGTTGGCGGTAGGATCCCGCTTCCGCAGAAGCTGGATGGGCTGGTGTCGCCGCAAGAATGGGCAAAACGCGTGGACCACTTCAACAATGAGGCTGTGATGGTAATGCGAAACGAGATCTCGTGCCAAGAGGCTGTCATTTGCGGCGCGGGTTTGTTCGCACTCTGTGGTGGCGCATGTTGCTTCTATTACTGGCAGAATGAGATGGCGCCGAAGAGAATGACGGACCATCTGAACGCCATAGTCTCCGGATTCTCCGACGACCGTCTGATCTGGGGCTGTGAGCTGGTCACGATGAGGGACCTTGCGGCAACTCAGTACGTCGTTTTCTTCGTTCGCACGCCCGAGGATACCCTTCCGGATCCCGCAGACCTCGACATGACCAATAACCCGTTCTTGGCGATGCAGCAGATGATGGGCGGCATGATTGCTTGATTGGCGACGGCACGCGCGTGTGCGATGATGACGACTTGCATGCCGATGCAGCCGGGCATGCAGATCGTTAGTGGCCAGCCGGTGCAGTGTTCACTTGTACAGGACGAGGTCTCGATGTGTCCGATTTCTCTGAACGCCGCCCCTACAACGCCCGTGGGGTTGTTTTCACCAATTCGTACACCCTTGTTCGAGGACGTTCTTGAGGGCGAATCATCGAAAAGTGATCTGTGTTCACAGAGAGTCAGAGACGTCCCGGCTGGGTGTGGCGCGGGGCGCACGGTATAGGATGGAGATCTGCTCCCCGCGCTAGATCGCGCGCTGTGGAGATAACAGAGAGATCGCGCGCGCCGTACCGCACGATTTGGGGATGCGCATGGCATTGGGGTGGCCTGGGTCCACGTCACTTTCCGTACCGGTAAACATGACGCCCGCAATCACGCATGTCCCTCGAGGGGTCAATGCGACGCCGCTATGTGGTATTTCTCTTCGGTGTGCGCTCGTACGGTAAGTTTGACGAACCGGAAAAAAAGAATAACGAACCGGTAACCCGAGATGAATCTCAGTGCTGACACTCGCCCCCCCTGCGGTTACAGGCGCGCCGCGCCTTGTTTCCAAATTAGGCACTTTCAGCCTCCTCCCAAAGGCAGGCCCGACACTCGCCGCGGAAAAATGGGCATCCGCCCAGTCCCAGCGCGCGCTCTGCAGCTTGCTCAGCGGCGAGCCGACTGCGCCTGCCAGCAGTAGCATCGTCAACAAGTACTTATTGAGATGAATCCGTAATTAAGTGCTGCGTAGCAGCGTCCAGGGTACTGAGATACGTACGAGTCGACTGAGATTCGTACGTGGGGCGCGCCCGGCGCGCACATGGCACGAGCCGTTGGTTCTTTTGAGTATCTTGCTCACAGGTTTTGCGAGAGCGTTACACCGGATTGTGGCCGCGGCCGCGCACCCCGCACGGGCGCGGGCCCGGGCTCGGGTCCAATCTGCAAAGAGCAAAGTGCAATCTCAATAACTCAATTTTATCCGCGTCGGGCAAGGGGCATTTGAAGTCCGCGAGGCTGACAGGGGGCTGGTATTGAGCGCGCTCGGTCGAGGAGGCGGCAGTGGGGCCTAACGCACGGCCGACGTGCTCGTCGTCGGGCACCTCGCCGTCCTCTAGTTTGTCGCAATGCTTCCTCGAGAAGTCCATTCTCTCGCGAGCCGCGCCCGTCGTGATGAGGCGCACAATCCTGGTGTTCCCCGTGGAAAGGTTTCAGTGAGTCCGCTTTCGTAAGAAACTGCGATGCACGTGTTCACAGCTTGGACACTTACACTGAGCCTTCACTCTCGCAGCTGTTACTGATGCTGGAGAGCTACGATGGTGTAAACATGAGGAGGGGCTCATGATCCTAATCCCACATGGATGGATCACCTCCTCAGTTGCGGACTTACGTCCAGAAGTTGTCCCCCCTTGCCGCCGCGGGTTACAGCCAGGGCGTGAGCCGTGCCTAGAGACGACCTCAGTCGTCACACCCCCGCAGCAATTATTGCCAGGTACCTGATGTAAGCTGGTGGTGAGAAGGGGGGATCAGAGGGGGGGATTTTCGGTTGCGGGCCCGCTTCGCGCGGTCCGAGGAGATCGCCTCGGCAACTTCGCGTCGAGCCCGCTTCTCCGCTTTGTTCGGTTTCGCGCCAAACTCCTCGAAAATTCGGGTGAAGGTGGACGCCCAACTGGCGTCCATATCCGGCCAACGGGCCTCGAACGCCGTGCTCCCGAGCTCACTCAGGAGCTCGAGCTCGCCTCGTGAAGGTTGTTGGCTCCCGATGGGACAAACTCGAACCACACCTGCGCGTTGATGGCAGCGCATAGGGAGTGGAAGAAGTGGACCATGCGCGCTGCATCGACCACTCGCGTGTAGCCTTTCGCCATGCCGAAGAGGGCACCAGTGTTATCCATGAAGTGGATAACCCGTCGGTTGCGAAACTGCTCGGGGCGTGATAGGTAGCACACCAGGGCGCCAAGTGTCTCGAGGGGGCCGATCTGCTGCTTGCGGGGACGGAGCCTCGCGATGAGGCCCGCCGGCACGGCGGCAGAGCAGTGGCGCCAGAGGGAGGGCGTCTCGCCCCGGACAGGTGCTAGATCGGGGTCACACCGGGTCGTAGTAGGCATTGAATGCCCGCAGTGGCCTTCGGGGGAACTTCCGGTGTGACCAGGTCCCATCACCTTCCCGACCTGCCGCCAGATCACTGCGCGCGATGGAAAAGGTGCTCCACTCGTGGGTCGGCGACCAGCTGCACACGCTTATGGGCTACAGCGAGGGCCACGTGGTCGACTACATCGTCTCGCTCGCACGCTCTTCCAAGTCGCCAGCGGCGCTGCTCTCAAAGCTGCACGAAGCCGACGTGCCCAAGGGCGACGGCGCCAAGCGTTTTGCCGAGGAGCTCTACTCGCGAGCGCCCCGGCAGCAGCAGCACAAGTCAGCCTCGTCAGCGACCGCCTCTGCCGAGGCTGCCGCACGTGCACAGAGCAAAGAGACCATCAGCATCATGAAGCAGAACGCTCAGTACGCGATGGTGAGCGACGGCGAGGACGACGACGGCGAGGACGAGGTCACTGCAGCGGTGCAGCGTGCGCTGCAGGAAAAGGAGCGCGAGCGGCAGCGCGCCCAGAAAAAGCGCCAGCGCGATGAGCGTGAGAGCAGCAGCGTCAAGGTGAGCAGCACTGGTAGCGCTGGCCAGAGTTCTGAAGGAGGCGGTGGCGGCGGCGGCAGCAACATCACAGGCGCGGTCGAGGTAGACGACGAGGCGGCGCGCGACGCCGATCGGCGCGAGCGCGATGCGTTCGCCGAGCGGCTGCGCCAGAAGGACCTCGAGCGCACGAAGCACGTGGGAGGCGGCGCGGCGGGTGCGGCGCTCGCGGCGCGTCAGGCAGAGGCGCAGGCACTGCTCACAGCGGGGACTGCCGAGGAAAAGGCGGCGGCGCTCGCCGAGGCGCGAAAGGTCTCGCGGCGCAAGTACCTGGAGCAGCGCGAGGCGAAGATACTCGAGGCGGCGCGCGATGACGTGCGCGACGAGGAGTTCCTTTTTGGCGACACGGAGCACGAGCTGACCGAGCGCGAGAAAAGCGAGCGTGAGTACAAGAAGACGGTCTACGAGCTTGCGAAGAAGCGTGTCAACCTGAGCGAGCACGCGGACCGGTATATGATGCCGACGGCCTTTGATGCCGAAGGGCAGGTGGACCAGGCCAAGCGCTTCGAGGGGCTCCTCGCACGCTACCAGGAGGAGGCGCCCGAGGAGCTCAATGAGTTTCAAGCGTGGGATGCGACGCAGATCAAGCGCGTGACGGGCAAGGCGGGCGGCGCGGCGGCCGACGGATCTGGGGGCGGCCAGATCGGCGAGGGCGTCGACCCGAGATACGCGGAGCTGCTCTCGACCCTCGAGGACCAGATTGAATTCCTCACCGAGGAGATGCTCGCCGGACAGCTGATCGGTGGGGCCGAGGCCCGCGAGATAAACACGGCGGCCAAAGCCAAGGAACGGGAGCAGATGGCTCTGGCTGAGGTGCGCAAGACGTTGCCCGTGTATGCGTACCGCGAGGAGATCATCGCGGCGGTGCGCGAGCACCAGGTGCTGATCATCGTGGGCGAGACGGGCAGCGGCAAGACGACGCAGATCCCTCAGTACTTGTACGAGGCAGGGCTATGCGCCCCCGGCGAGGATGGCAAGCCTCGCAAGGTTGGGTGCACCCAGCCGCGCCGAGTGGCGGCCATGTCAGTGGCCAAGCGCGTGGCGGACGAGATGGGCGTCAAGCTGGGCAACGAGGTGGGCTACTCGATCCGCTTCGAAGACTGCACATCCGATCGCACCGCTCTCAAGTATATGACCGACGGCATGTTGCTGCGCGAATTCCTCGGGGAGCCTGACTTGGCGTCGTACGCGGCGATGATGCTCGACGAGGCGCACGAGCGTACGCTGCACACGGACATCCTCTTCGGGCTGCTCAAGGATATTGCACGCTTCCGGCCCGACCTTAAGCTTCTCGTCTCGTCCGCCACTCTGGACGCTGCCAAGTTCTCAGAGTACTTTGATGACGCGCCGGTGTTCAACATCCCGGGCCGGCGCTACCCCGTCGACATCCTGTATACCAAGGCGCCCGAGGCTGACTATCTCGAGGCGTGCGTGATCACCGTGCTGCAGATCCATATAACGCAACCGCACGGCGACATCCTCGTCTTCTTCACCGGCCAGGAGGAGATTGAGGCCGCGCAAGAGGCGCTGCAGACACGCACACGCGGCTTCGGCACCAAGATCCCCGAGCTGCTCGTGCTCCCAATCTACGCCAACCTGCCGAGCGACATGCAAGCCAAGATTTTTGAGCCGACGCCGCCCGGCGCGCGCAAGGTGGTGCTCGCGACCAACATCGCCGAGACCTCGATCACCATCGACAATATTGTGTACGTCATCGACCCGGGCTTCGCCAAGCAGAACTCGTACAACCCACGCACAGGCATGGAGTCGCTGATCGTGACGCCCGTGGCCAAGGCGTCGGCCAATCAGCGCGCAGGCCGCGCGGGCCGCGTGGCGCCGGGAAAGTGCTTCCGGCTGTACACCAAGTGGGCGTACCTCAACGAGCTCGAGGACAACACGATCCCCGAGATCCAGCGCACCAACCTGGGCGCCGTGGTCCTCATGCTCAAATCGCTTGGGATCAACGACCTCATCCATTTTGACTTCATGGACCCACCGCCCGCCGAGACGCTCATCCGCGCGCTCGAGCAACTGTATGCGCTCGGCGCGCTCAACGACAAGGGCGAGCTCACGAAGCTCGGCCGGCGTATGGCTGAGTTCCCCATGGACCCGATGCTCTCCAAGATGCTCATCGTCTCCACCTCGTACGGATGCTCCGTCGAGGCCCTCTCGATCGCCGCAATGCTCCAGATCGGCTCGTCCATCTTCTATTGCCCCAAGGAGCGCAAGCTGCATGCGGACAATGCGCGCGTCAACTTCCATCGGCCGGGTGGTGACCACCTCACGCTCCTCAACGTGTGGAATCAGTGGGCCGAGACACAGTACTCGACGCAGTGGTGCTTCGAGAACTTTATCCAGGTGCGCTCGCTGCGCAAGGCGCGCGACATCCGCGAGCAGATCGAGGGGCTCATGGAGCGGGTCGAGCTCGAGCTGATCTCGAATGCAGGCGAGGCCGATGCCATCTGCAAGGCCATCACCGCTGGCTTCTTCTACCACACCGCCAAACTGCAGAAGACCCTCGACTATCGCACCATCAAGCACCCGCAGACCGTGCACATCCACCCTTCCTCGTCGCTCCATGGGCAGCAGCCGCGCTGGGTCGTGTATCACGAGCTCGTCTTCACCACCAAAGAGTTCATGCGCCAGATTGTCGAGATCAAGTCCGAGTGGCTCGTCGAGATCGCGCCCCACTACTACAAGACCAACGACGTGGCCGACGACTCGGGCAAGAAGATGCCCAAGGTGATGGGCCGGGTGGCTGGGTCGTGACGCCGCGCGGAGCGGCAGTGCTACGTACTACTCTTCTAGCGACCCGGCATATAGATTGCAGGTATCACAGATTATCCTATCGCATAACGTTAAGCTCCTTGAAATATTATATAATTAGGAGTGGGTACGAACCAGACGATACACCATCAGACGACTGGGCGCATTTTGTGTGGGAAAGTACACGTGCATGCACGTCGTCAAGTTACAGGAAGTTACAAGTTTTCCGGTTTACGTAGCTCAAGTGGAAGACGCCCGCGCAACCGCCGACGCTGTACTGTAGCGACCCTAGCGTGTGCCAAAAGTCTGCATTGCGCAGGCGATAAGAGAACAAACAAGCCCACAGTGTAGCCAGCACGGGTCACCAATTGATCCTCCTTATGGACAGCTTTTCGCCGCTCAACACCACCTCGGCCGTGCTCGCCTCCGCGGTCGCGTTCATGAGCACCGCACAGCGCAAAGCGTGGGCTTCTGTGCTCAATGCGCTCCGTGGCGGCAAGATTGTGTCATTCGTTATGATCGGAGGGAGCATGGCACGCGGTCAGGGCTGCACACAAGAACCCAACGAGACGGATGCGTGCGCATACGCCGCTCGTGTCGCAGCACATCTTCGAGAAAGCTATCCACAGGCGCGCATCCTCTTTGAGAACCGGGCAGTCGGCGGAATGACTACCGGCGGCGCGCTGCTCTCGCTGCCAACCCTGTCGCTGCCCGTGAGTGCCGAGGACAGCGACGACAGCGCGAGCGCGTCGATGCTGCTCATAGACTACGCTATCAATGACAACTTCGAGCCTCAGTCCCTGTGGACGAATCAGCGCAAGAGAGAGGACTTGGGGACTTACCAACAGCTCAAGACGCACCTCAAGCGCTTCGACTTGGGGGAGCAAGTCCATCGCTCGGTGGCCGCAGCGACTGAAGCCATGTTGCGCTACATCCTCGAGCACCGGCCGCAGACGGCGGTCATGATCGTCGAGGGCACGTGCTGGCGATCGCAGACGCGGCGCACCCACGAAGCTCATCGACGGGTAGCGCGGTACTACGGAGTGCCTTCGTTCGATTTCATTGATTCGCTCCGCCTCGACATCGCCCCGCAGAGCACTCTCTGGACCAAACTGCCGCCCGGCAACGACGTGTGCCGCGCATGCATCCGCCCCAAGAAGCAATGCGAGCATTCGAGCTTCCCCACACTCTTCAGCGATGGGAAGCACCCAGACGGGCGCGGCCACCAGCTAGTCGCCGACGCTCTCGTCGCGCTGCTGACCTCGTGGTGGCGGAATGACGAGTTGCTACGGATTGCGCGCGAGCAGCAGCGGCGTGCCTTCAGTGCCACCGAGCTTCTCGATGGAGTTGCCAATTCAACGGCACGAGCCTCACGAGCCTCTGGCGTCTTGCTGAGCCGACGCGATGTCTCGTTGGCGCTGCCCCCTCCATTCACCGACCGCGAGCTGCTGGCTCAGCACACGGTGTGCGCCTCACCCACCACCCTGCACGCAGCCACCTCCCCGTCGCCCCACCCCAACGTGACCATCGAGAGCGGCTGGCGATGGTACGAGGACCGTCCGGGCAAGCCGGGTTGGATCAGCACCGGACCCAACGGGTCGGCCATCGAGTTTGGCGTCCAGTTTGGCCTCGCACCGCGGCTGACGCTCATGTGGACTCTCGGATACGAAGGCTTTGCGCGCGCCGCCGTCTCGTTCAACTCGGAGCGTAACCGTCACCGCGTCAAGCTCATCGATGGGCTGCGCACTGATGGGCTGCACGCGACTCAGGCGGCTGTCCTCGACATGGACGTGGGTCACATGTACCACGGCAGCCGACTCGACCTAGCGTACGGGGTGTCGGGCTGGTCGATCAAGCCACGTTCGAGTGAGCGCTTCCGCGTCGAGATGCTGTGCCGTGGCGAGGGCGAGCGCTGCGGCAAGTTCAAGATCCTGGCCGTGCGGGCGTGCTGACGAAGGGTGCACATGCTTGCCGACGCGGTAAGAGTGCGCGGGTAAAGCGGTAAACTCGAGAGTCCAGGAGGTCGTCGAAGTCTCGTCCTTATCCATCATCTATCCATCATCACATGGCAAGCAGTCGGGGCTGCATCGTGACTGCACTACGGTCCGGACGATCACAAGTATATCTACGTTTTGGCGTCAGCCCGGTCACAACGAAGAACGATCATGCACAGCAGGCGCTCCCCGGGCGGGCGCAGGGCGCCGCCACGCCGCGCGGCGGGGCCGATCGGCCGCGGCGTTATGTTGCTCCGTGTGGACGTCTGTGTGTTCGTCGTGTATACTCCTACTGCGCGAATCGAGTTGCATGTTCGTAGACGTAGAGTTTGTATGAGTATCGTATATAAAACTGTGTACTTCATGTACTATTCGAAACATCCGGACGCTGTATATTCGTCGAGACCAAGACTGCGTACTGGACGTCTGGCACTGCAATGTGCAAAACCTCCATCCATGCTTCCATCGCTTCGTTTAGCGTTTACGTGAGTGGCGCTTTACTCGTACTTGCTCAGCACTTAGCTCAGCACAGATCGAACGTGGCCATGCCAGATTGTGCAGTTCCGCACCTGAAATCTTGTGGGCCTCTGCTCAAGCTAGACTCATTCTTTAGGCGCTCTAGAAGGGCGCAGTCACTGGGCGAAGTAAGGGCTCAGTGCTGCTATGATGGAGACGGCGGCGGCCTGAGGCCGACGCGAAAAGCTCGAGCGCACGCTGGCTGGCCGCGGGCCGCACCGTGCGTATGGCTCGTCGGCTGCGGATGCGCGTTGCCTTGCGACGAAGAGCGCTTTCGAGGCCAAAGGTGGCGTCGATGGAGTGGTACGCAGGGTCGTGGCTACCGGGGCCGAGCCATGGGCGATCGTCGTGCAGCGAATGATTCGGCGCGATGAGGTTGCCGCGCGCCCACTGCTGCGGCGTGGCGCGGGCATCCGACCTCGACGTGAAGGCAGACATCTCCATCCGCTCGGCGCCGTTGAGGTCGGTAAAGTTCCACTCCTTACCGCTCGGTAGGAGTAACGGATCGTAGGACATCGGGCCAGGCCCGGAGGGACCCTTTGGGATCTGCCGCGCGCCAACAACATACCCCTCACGGCCGACCTTAGATATTGTACGAGCCTGGTTGAGGCTAGGGTGCTTGATGGCGTAGGACTGCGGGCCTGGCGAGGGAGGCTCGGCCTTGTCGGCCTTAGCGACGGAGCGCTCGGCGAGCTTGCCCCAATCCTGCGGTCTTGAGCGACACGGTGAGCGACCTTTGAAGGCAGACATCTGCATGAGCTCGGCGCCATTGAGGTCGGCAAAGTCCCACTCTTTGCCGTTCGATTGCAGCTTAGGAGAATACCTTGTTGGGCTTGGGCCTATGACGGACGACACGGTCGCGACGCGTGGCTCATTGGTGGTTGCTATGAAGGCTGGTGATACGATGCGCTTCGTCGAACGATCAAATTGCGGCCTGATGCACAAGTAGTTGAACTCAATAAGAGGTGGGGATGCAGCCAGGCTTCCGTGACGTTCTTGGGGGCTTTGTGGCGGCGACATTTGTATGCTGCCGCTCGGGTTGAAGTTCCAGTTGGGATTGTGCCATGTCGAATGTAGCTTGGCGCCTTGCGAGAGTCGAAAGCGGGCCTTTGCATCCATCGTTCCGGGGGTCTCGCTGCAGGAAGCCTTGCACACAGAGTGTCGGAGCAGTTTTTGTAACGAACGTTTCGTCGTTTAGGTAAACGTCAAGAGGAATGCATGCAACGCTCGCAGTTTTCGATTTCGAGCTTCTCGCGAACCGCCGCTCGGCCGTGGGCCGACTCCGTTAAAAATTGTGATGTGATTTTCACAACTTTGAATTGCACTTTACTTACGACTGCGCTTTTTCTGCTGCGCAAGGGCTTGCCGATTGCGCTCTTCCTGCCACGCGCCCAGGTCGAAGTAGTGCCCCATCTGGCGCTCATCCCGATGCTTCGGAATCCCCTTCATCTCCCAGTAATTGTCACCTGACCTGTCAAGTGGGGCAAACTTGCGGTCGCCGACGCCGTTGAAACCGCCAAGGACGACGTAGTCCTCATAGACGGGCTTCGATTGACCTAGGGCCGCTAGCGCCGCCGCGCTACGAGTGCCAATTGTAGGAGGCGCAATGGGCGGCATCGCGGCAGCGCCGTGAGCCTCAGGTGCCGTAGCGATGGCTGCACGCGGCGCGCCCGCGCCCACGAGCAACGGAACCTCCGTTAGCGGCCGGTACCTCCCAGCGCCTTCGCTCAGGTGCCTCACCGGAGTGTTCAGCGGGAGCATTCCATGGGCGATCCACTGCTGCATCGCGGTGGCGGTGAAGGGTCCCTGCTCCGCGTGTGCCACGTCACGGTAGAACCAGAGAGGCGTTTCCACGGCTCCCGCGCCGCCACCGCCCGTCAGTTGCGGCGGCGCGACCGGTGCGGCGGGTAACGCGCCGCCCGTCAGCGCCGCCGCAAACCAGTCCCACTCGTCAAGGCGCTTCAAGGGTGCAGCAGCGGCCTCGCCGGGCCCGCCTAGGGACGGCGTCGTATCGGGCACATAGAGCCGCGCGCGCCGCGTGCGCTTCAGGTGGCCAGCCCGCAGCCATCCGAGCAGCTTGCGAGCTGTGAACGGCCCCTGGAGACGACCATGATCATCCACGTACTCCCACAGAGTCTCGTCCATATTAGGCAAGTCGGGCGTGGTCGTCGCATCCGCGGATGCGTCGCCGGCCATCGAGGGTGACGTGGCGCCAGCGGACGAGACGGCTGCCGCAGAGCTCGTGTCCACACCAACCACCGGGAGAGGTGCCCCGTAGCTGGCCACACCACCGACGGCCACACCACCAACGGCCGCCAGCTCGGTTGCCGGTGTGGCCGCTGCTGCGCCTGTCATCCTCCGGACCGCCGCCGCTGCGTCGACCAGTGCAGGCCACGACAAGGCGGGCTTCCAATCATCCGCCGTCGATGGCGCCACTGCGCCCGGCTGTGCCGTATCGGCCGGCTCCTCGGCACGGCGGCAGATGCGATCACCGTTGAGCATGCCCTTCCGGAGCCAGCCGCGCATCCGCTTCGTCGGAAACGGGCCCTGAACGGCACCCGCGTCGTCGACGAAGAACCAGCTGCCTGCCTCGGCGGTCTCACGGCCCTTGTCAGCAGCAGCGCCGCCTCCTACTCCAGAAGTCGAGCTCCCCACAGCCGAGCTCCCCACAGCCGAGCTCCCCACAGCAGAGCTCCCCACATCAGCTCGGCTGTCGCCATCTGCACTGCTGTCTGCCGCAGCCGCGAGCTCTCTGTCTACGGCTGTGAGCGTCTCGCCCACCGCCGCACTCTTGTGGGGAACCGGCGCATGCTCCGTCACCGCCATCTGGGGAAGAAGCGCAGCCGCGACCGCAAGCTCGCCCCACTCGCGCAACGGTCGGAAGTCGTCCCGCTCGCCTCCGGCGATGTTCACCTCACGCGTCGGCTCGAGGTAACCTTGGCGCACCCACTCGTGCATCTCAGCTGTCCCAAAGGGCCCTTGCACATTGCCTTCGTCGTCTATGAACACCCACTCACCCTCTTCGACATTCCACTCATCGATCTCCGCTTTGGACTGCTCATCGCCGGAAGGACGTTCCTCTTCTTCGTCGTCGTGCGGCTCGATGAGCTCGTCCCAGAGCGAGACGTCCTGTACCACACCGGACGCCACGTGCTTCACCAATCGAGGGCCGACGACAAAGCCCTGCAGCACCAGCCGACGCAGCTGAGCTGTAGGCAACGGCCCGCGCTCGATCCCGCCGTCGTCGGTGTAGTACCACGTGTCGGATGGTTCCATGACCCGCGCCAAACTCCACGCATTCACACACGTTTTCACGCCGCACACGTGGGTGGTGAAGCTTGAGGGGCGAAGGTTTGGGGAAAGGTACAACAGTACAAGGTTCATGAAGTTTGCTGACAAACGCGTCGCTGTCGTGTCGGACTCGAAGTCTCCAACAACCGAGCGACGCGACGCACCCGACCCGGACCACATACGTAGTACCCGAGATCAGCTGTAATGCCAGAGACGCCTACTACGCCACCACTGCCGACACTTGCCGGCTCGATTGCTCGACGACCGCTTCGTGGGCGAAGAGCGCGAGGAACTCATCGAAGCTCACCTTGCCGTCTTGGTTGGTGTCGGCGACGGTGAAGACTTTGTCCAGCACTTCCTTTTGCATGCGCCCGCCTTTCGAGGCGACGCCCAGCCGCGTCAGTACGACTTCGAGCTCGCGCTTTTCGATAGTGCCCGAGCCGTCGCTGTCGAAGAAGTCGAAAGCGCGGCGGAGCGCCGTCGACGACTCTTGATAGAGCGGCGCAACTTTGCGCGCAAACTCATCAAAGCTGAGACTGCCGTCGCGGTCTTCGTCGAGCGACTTGAGCATCTCCCCTGCGTCTGCATCCGAGGTGCCGAGAGTACGCATCGTCTTGTGCAGCTCGCCCAGGGAGATTTGGCCATCGCCGTCGGCGTCGAAACGGTCGAAGGCGGCACGCAGTTCCTTTTTGGCTTGGGCGGGCAGGTCGCTGAAGGCTTGGGCGGTTTGGGGCGCCGCAGCGGGGGAGAACCATCGGATCACTCGGCTGGCCGCACTGGCCGCACTGGCGGCCAGTGCGGGCAGTCTGCCCGGACTGCCAGTCGGAGGAGCACGTGTGCCCGGACTGGACGCAGGAGCAGTGGCACTGGAGCGTGAGGACACCGAAAGACCCGAAGCAGCAGCGGCGACGGCGGCGGTGTGAGGCGCGCGCGTCACGAGAGCGATGGTGTCCGCCGCCAAGCGCCAAACACGGCGGCTCTCGTTGAACTCGAGGAGCTTCTTTCGCGTAGATTCGGGTAGCGGCTCCGACGACGCACCACCGGCGACCCAAGCTTCTCTGTGCAGGCCCGTCGCGGTCAGGCGTGCCCGAGGATCATATTCGAGGAGCTTATCGATCACACCGCGGGCCGCGGCGCTCACGCGCTCCCACTGCTCCGGGTAGCCGCCGGAATCCTTCGTGTACGCGGGCTTGGCCCGGAGGATCCGGTCGCGCACTTTCTTGTCGTGACACGAATTCGAAGGGTCGAAGGGCATGTAGCCGCCGAGAAGCACGAAGAGCAGCACGCCCACCGCCCACAGGTCGACGGCGTGATCCCAGTGCTTTTTTTCCACTATCTCGGGCGCCATGTACGAGAGAGAGCCACGACAGATTTTCACAGTCGCCGGGTGCGATCCGCCACAGAATACTGCGAGCCCAAAGTCGGCGAGCTTCACCTCCGAATCGGGATGGGTGGAGACGTAGAGCAAGTTCTCCGGTTTGATATCCGCGTGGATGACATGCCGTGCGTGGACGTGCTGGAGTCCCTCAGCCAACTGACGCACGACGGCCGCCGCCATCGCTTCGCCGAACGCGCCATTTTGGGCAACCCGTTCGAAGACCTCGCCGCCGCTCGCGAGCTCGAGCACGAGGCACATATCAGTCGACGTTTCGAACTCGTCGACCAAACCGGCCACATGCCGGTGTATGCCGATCACCTTGAGTATTCTGATCTCATCGGCTGCAATCGTGGCCGCCCCAGGGACTTTGGAGCTCTTGCTCACCTTCTTCACCGCGTAGGCCTTATTAGTGGCCTTGTGCTCGGCACGCCAGACGGACGAAAAGGAGCCAGCACCGAGTTTAGCGCCAATCTTGTAATAAGATTCAGCGCCCCTCGCGACAGCGGGCGTCCCAGCCGGCGCAGCGGAGGCCTGCTCGAGCTTGGCGCGCTTCATCGACTGAGCTAAAGAGAACCGGGACGTCTTGGTGTGAACAGGCTATGGACAATCACCCTCTTCACCAGCTGCTCTTCACCGGTCTTTCTTTCGGAAAAATGCAAACATCGCGGTGATCTTTCGCAACTCGCACCAACTCTCGCACCGACCACGCAGGACAGGGTCATCATGGAGAGTTTCCTCGCCGTCGTGGCGTGGCGCGCCCTCGACGCGGCCGCCTCACGGCCATTGCCAACCGACGACGCCTTGGCGACCTTAGAGCTGCACGGTGCCGTCTGCGAAATTGGTGCCGAGGACGGCGTGTGGGGAGCGCTCCTCCGCAAGCGTGGGCTTGTCCACTGCGTGTGCTACGCACGCGAGCCACGCGAAGACGCCGTCACGCACGTGCTTCCCGGCGACGAGAACATGGCAGCACACCACACGGACCGCACGCTGCTGCTTGTGCGCGGCGGCAAGAAGCTGGACGAGCATGAGGCCCTCAATGCCTTCACGAAAGCGGGCGGCAAGCTGATGGCGCACGTCGGCGATCTGCACGCGCCCGACTTGGCATCGTTTACCACGTTGCTATTTGACGCCTTCGAGAAGCAGGTGACTGTCGCGTTACCTGGCGGCGATCGCCTCACGATTTGGAAGCGGAAACAGCCCGCGGCCTCGGGCTCTGCAACAGGATACGGCGTGCTTGACGTGCGACTCGAACTGGTCGACATGGAGGCGCCAGATTGGGCCAATCCGCCCAAGGACCCGCCGAAGCCGTTTGAACCCGTCATCGGCGGGCGCACCGTGAAGCCCACGATGAGCCGAGAAGCCATGCGGAAGGCGTTCGAGGAGCGCTTGCCGGACGGGTTTGTACACGAAAGTGGTGATTAGTCACATGAGGTGCCGAACATGGTGGACGGGCCGCTCATGCTGCGCGTCGCATTTCCCGACAGTGGGCGACGTGTGATTGTGAAAGCCTCGAACGTTATAGAGTTTAACGTTTCTGTGACTGTTCACCTAACACCTATAAACACGCTTATATACCAGGATGACTTATACAACTGGCGCACTGCCGGGTGCCGCGGGCAATAAATGGCGCGGGTAGGCGGAAGGCGCCGGAGCGCGGTGCGCGCGGTGTCCATGGCCGTGTCGGCCCCGTCCGGTGTTCTTCTTTGACTCGACTGTCGTGGCTCGTACCTCCGCGGTGTTTTTGCGGAGCCCCGCGCTCCGGGGGCTCCGCACTTTAACTACCGCTGAGCGCGCGTCATAGGATTTCCATGGCTCCTCGCGGGGCTTTCGCGGCCATACGCCAATGCCTGGTCAAGTGCGAGGCGGGGAGGGCGCGAGGCGGGGCGCGCGCTCGGACATTCTGGTCGAGCGGCGGGCTGGTGAGGGTGGTCAAGCGCTCTCCGGCTCGG
>PJAB01000739.1:0-21384 GCA_002887195.1 Chrysochromulina parva | reverse complement strand
ACGCCACCCCCAGGGTCAGGCCTCGTATTACGTATAGTACTCCCACCGGCGTCACCGCCTCCGCTGCTTAACTGCTTCTTCTCCTCGCCGGTAACTCGCCGGCATAGATGCCCATGGGCGACTTGGCATATCTGCAAACATCTGCCGCCGCCTCAGCCTTCTATAGTGGGATTCGGTCCTATATAGCACCTAGGGGAGATCAGCAGGGGGGAATCTTGGCCGCCCTAAGGGCAGTGACAGGTCTGGCTACCCTGATCGTCGGGCCCCACTTCCGACTTCGGAACCTCTCATGCCTGTCTGCGACGAACGAAAATTTTGCCGCCAACGGAACGCGCAAGCTCAAGGCAGACGAGGCAGAACGCAATTCTATGCGTGCCGTGCCAAACGCGTGGGAGCTTCGAGGCGCACCCGAGGATCGAGATACCCACGCGGCAGAAGCGCGCGGCCGGGAGCGCGGGGCCGAGTTCCTCCACTGGCTTCGCTCCGAGGCGGAAGCACGGCCGGTCACGCCGCTCGAGGCCTTTCGTTTCGCCTTTCATGAGGGGCCCGACGCCCTGCACGCTGCGGCCAAGGCGGAGGCGGAGGCGGCCGCCTCCATGCACGCGCATGCGCGCCGCACCATCGGCGACGTTGGTGGCAACGGCTCCGGCGCGCCTGAGTCGACCGCGGCAGCGGCAGCGAGGCAGCGCCGCGTTGCCACCAACCTGGCGGATCCGCCACCCAACTTGAGCGCGTTTGCCGGGCGGGTGTGGTCGGCCTTCTGCGAAGCGGACGTCGACAGCTGCGACGCGCTCACGCGTGTGCAATTCGAGGCAGCGCTGGCCTCCCTCCAGCTCTCGGCGTCACCCGCGGAGGCGGCGGCGCGCTGGAGAGCGGCAGTGCGCGACAAGCACTCGGGCCGTCTTCCGTGGAGTGAGTTCAAACGACTAACGAACCAGTACAAATCTTTCGCGGATGCCGCGGCCCGGCGAGCAGAAGAGACCAAGACGGCAGCGAAAGCCACCGCCGAGCGTGTCGCCGCCACCCGAATCCAAGCCACCGCTCGAGGCTACCTGACACGCATGCAGGCGCTCCGGCACCAGAAGGAAGCGCAGCGGCGCGAGCGCGAGGCCCTCGTCAAGGTTCGGGCGGCGGAAGTGTACGCCGGCGGTGTGGGCGGCGTTGGCTCGGGCAGTGGCCACGTTGGTGGTGGCGCCGGCGCGCTGACCGGCAGCAGACTATGTTCCTATGCGGAGTATGGCAGCAGCCTCGGTGGAGCCCACAATGTTCGGCCTGCGCCCTCCCGTATATGCTCTCGGCCGGCATCCCGCACCTCATCGCGCCCCTCGTCGCTGCCCACCTCTCCCTCGAGAAGATCCACCACCGCCGGCGCCACTGTACCCTTCGTTCCTTACCCGGCGCTTGGCAGCGGTGGCGGCCCCTCCACCCCCGAGTACCACAGCTGGCCCGTGCTGCCAGCCGAGCCGTTGCCGCTCGCAAAGCCGCATGTGGCGGCGGAGGCGACCGCCGCGGCGCGGCAACGGGCGATGGAGGCAGACGAGGAGAGGCGACGCCTGGAAGTCGCCCATCGGCAGCAACTGAGTGACATGGATCAGCTGCGCGCCGCGACCGTCGAGCTCATGTCCGAGCTTGATGCAGAGCGAGCGAAGTGAGCAACAGCTCGAATTCAAATCCCATTGCGTTGTCAGACCCCCCCTGACTCCTCCATCCGATTCATCTGAGCGCATCCTCTTGTCCTTACCTCCAGGCGCGTCGCTCTCGAGGCGGAGGCGCAGCGGAAGATGCAGGCGCGACTCCTCACCGAACAACTCCTCGACGGTATCGTCGATCCCGCTGCGCTCGCCAATCAGTTTGCAAACGGGACGATCTGTCATTCGGGAAGCAATCGCACTTGTGAGCTTGGCACAGGCAGCAGTGTGGGAGCAGCGTTGGTGCTGCCTCCGCATATGCGCCACCTGCATACGGATCAACTGCACGTGTCGATGCGTAGCAACGCCTCGTCTGCACCCGTCCTCGAGGACACAGCTTTCAACGAATATGCCGCCGGAACATACGTGAGCGGAACCGTCGCCGCAGGGACAGCTGCGGCGCTGGATGCGGCCAGGGCGGCGGGGTTTGACATGGCGTCGGCCATGGCGGCTGGAGGTGAGGGCGGCTACGAGTGCGCTCGCGTGCCCCGTGACGATGGCAGTGGCCGGTTCATGCTGTTGCCAGAACGCTCGCAGCCTCATGGCCATCGCTCAAGTGCCAATCGCCCTGGAGGGCAAGTCAGACGGCCTGCCACCCCCGCTGCTCTGCCTACATCTGTACAGTCGAAGAAGGCAGCCTCTAAATCAGCAGCCTCCCCTGCACCGACTCCTCGCGAGACCCGCTTTGCATCGACGGAGACGCTTACATTTATGGATGTCTCGGGCTCTCGGCTGGCGCCGCCGCCGCCTGCCGCAGCAGCGGTTCCTCGACGGCGGCCGGGCACCGCCGTGGCGGCGGCCAAGCCAGCGCCATCTGTATCCGTGGTGCCGGAGGTACCTGCAGGACGCGCGGAGGCTGATCTGCTCAACCGTGCCGCCATGCTTCTGCAGGCCAATGGTGTCACCGCTGTTGCCCCTTCACGACCGGGCACTGCAGCATCTGTCACCACTACCGCCGGTTCATCGGCCAACGCAGCCGACGGTAGGAGGGATAGCGCGAAAGTCCCGCTGAACGGCAAAGGCCGTGGGGGCAGCGGCCGCGGGGGCAGCTCTAGGGGGGATAACGGGCGAAATGCGCCGAGTAAAGGCTTCAAGTCTGCGGCGGAGCAACTGGTGGCAACAGCAGCGAGGGTGGGCGGGCCTTCGGTTGCCGCGGAGGGCGTGACAGTGGCAGCGGCTCCGCCGCAGCAGCCGCCACGCTCCATACCGAAGGCCACTGGCCGCCCCGGCAGCAGCAGCGCTGTCGACTCAGCGGCGGCGGCTGGTGTGCGCGCGTCAGCAGAGGCGAAGGCCTCAGCACAATCGAAGGCTGTGGCCGAGGATCCTTTGGATCGCCTCGCTGCTGTAGACGCCGCACTCCTCGCCACCGCTTTCGCCGCAGCCTGCGGCCCTGATCTCACCATGCCGTTGGCTTCACTTGTAGCGACCCTGCGACGTGCAGGTGTACCGGGCGTGGAGGCTCTTGTGCCAACTGATGGTATGATGACGGCACTCACGGGGCACGTGGCGCTGCGGTATGAGGAGGTGGTGGCGGTCGCGGAGAAGCTGCGGGTCCTGGCTGCGCGCCAAACGGGAGTCGGCGCTCCCGCCGCTGCCAGCGCCGCTGCCGCCTCCGTCGCTTCCGCGGCCGCGACCTCCTTGAAGGCCGCCGTCGCTCTGCTCCCTGCCGAAGCACGCGTGCGCCTCTCGCGCGCCTTTGCACTCGAGTGCGACACCGCCACGTGCCAGCTGCCCAACAACAAGTTGCACACTGCTCTGCTGGGAGGTGGGATGGATGTCGATTCGGCGGCCGTGCGTGCGGCAGCGGCCGAGGCACCGGCTCTGCTCGAGTGGCACGACTTTTTGGCGATTGCGGCACAGCTTGCAATGACGCACGGTTCCGCGACCGCGGCGGTGCCGCGTCCATCATCCAAGCGAGAGGCGGTGGCGGCGCCGCCGCCCTCGAGCCGTGCACCCCCAACTGCCGACTCCTCGTGCAACAGCAGACCCTCAACGGCCCGTTTAGACGACGGTCGCCCTCTCACAGGCGCCAGCTACGACAGTCGCCCTAGCACGTGCGCGGGCTACCATTCTGAAGGTGCCGTCTTTGCTGATGACCCGGCTGCATGGGACGTCAAGACGGCAGCAGCGGCCGAGGCGGCAGCGGGCGACGCGACGGCGGCAGCGGCGCGGGCGGTGCATAGCGGAAATGATGTGGCGGCGGCTATCCGCGGCGACTTGATCGTCGCTGCCCATGAGCTGCGCCTCGAGCGCAAGCCTCGATCCCGCCTAATCGCCCACTTGTGTGCCACGACCGCTTCGGCCGTCGGGGAGCCGGCTCCAGCGACGCGGCGCTCTGAGGCATTCCCTGTCTCCGACCGCATCAGCCCCATCAATCTGGCTATCGTTGCCACCGCCAGCCGAGCGCTGTCTCTGGCTCTCGAGGCCTACCCGGCGGCGGAGTCGCTGCTTGGGGAAGTGTCTGCTGCGCGATTGCAGCAGGCTGCACGGCTGGCCTTGGCGCATCGCTCGCCAGCGATCGTTGCAGTGCCACTCAGCGACAGTGTCAGCGGCGCCGTACGAGGTGAGTTACTCCTGGCCGTGGCACCCCCGATGGTCGCACCGCCTGCCCTTCTCGGCATCGGCACCGCTGCCCATGCTACTAGTACCTCGGGCACCGAGATCCGCATCGGCACCTTCACGTCTGGTAGTGATGATGGACCGTCGCAGCAGCGCGGCTACGATTACCTCTGCGTCGACTCCACGTACGACGGCAGGGTCGGTAGGGGTGCTGAGCAAGGTGCTGGCGGTGCCGGTGCACACGCGTCGCGGCGGATCAGGAGCTAATGCGAAATGCGGCCGTCCGATACGACACATGGCGAACCATACAAGCGAATCATTGGAGTAATCATTGGTGGCGAGAGATTCTCGCTCTCGTCTCTGAGTGCATATCGAATATCCGATCAAAGCTCCGGCCTCCGCACGCGCGCCGGGTCCGCGCCGGTCCGGCCCTGCTTCACACGCCGCGCTATCGAGTAATACGTGTGAGCGTCCAAACGTTTCAAGAAAAGTCGAGGTGTAGTCCGTATCTCGGCGCGCTTATCAATGTCGAATGTGCACAATGTATCTATGAGACTTGCCATGTTGCGTATTAAAGTCTCAGACGCGCGGGTGCGCGATCCGGGGGTTCGAAGCATCGAAGGCGACGAAGCGGATCGAACTCGACCGGGCGATCCCGGTCGGGCGAGACCGTCCCGACCAGCGGGGGACCGGCAGAGCGGGCAATGCGCTAATATATGCACCTCCCTGAACAGCAATGCACGCAGTAGTACCTGGTGATAGTCTAGTAGAAGTGGTCCAGGACCAGCTGGAACACCTGGAAGAAGACTTCGATTAAGATGAGGATGATGATAATCCACTCAAGCTTGTTGGAGTGGTTCTGGTTCATTTCCGAGGCGAGCATGTCGAAGAGCTCCTTGATAATGTCGAGGCGCTTGTTGAGCACCTCGGTGCGCCGGTCGATCTCGAGGTACTTGCTGGCACGCACATAGAGTGAGAGCCACTCGTCGTTCTCCCAGAAGAACTCGGGGTGGTCCAGGATGTCCGAGTGCAAGTTGATTGAGGCACGATCGACAAAGAGCTGCCCGATGCGCTTCGTGACGGCGGCGCGCCGCAGGCGGATCTTGCCATCTCTGGCCATCCGCTCGGGGATCGAGCGCGTCTCCTGGATGGTTTGCTCGACAGTACGTTCAAAGACGCCGAGCTTAACTGATTGGGCAAGGCCAAAGGAGATGGCGAGTTTCTCGAGAATCTGGTACGAGGTGAGCGTTATGACATCCTTGGCGATGGACGCCTTGGCGCCTTCCAGGTGAGTGTAGCCGAAATCGTCCACCTCCTCCTCGCTCAGGGGCTCGATCATAAAGCCGTGCTGCGCGAGCATCAGAAGCCGCTCGCGCTCTTCTCGTTCACTCAAGCCCCATGTGACGACGCAGCCGTACGAAAAGTAGAAGGAGTGCGCGCTACGCCCCTCGCTACGCCCCTCGTGCGAAAAGGCCTCGGACGCACGGTGCTGTTCGACGCAGTGTAGCACCGCGTTCAGTCCATCCTTGTGCATGCGGCATGCGAGACGACGCCCCTCTGCTAGGTGTCGGTTCAACGCGACGAGGTCGATCCCGAGCGAGCAGCAGTATGAGGTGCAGCGCAGCAGATTGACGGGGTGGTGATCGAGGCCGCCACTGGGGATGCCGCTCGGCATATCGACGCGGAGAGGCGGGAGAGCGAAGGAAGAGGACTGCGGGATTAGCGGCTCGTTGCCGCGCCAAACGCGAGTATCATCGGCGCTGCCCTCATCCTCGGCCGCGGCACGCCCGTCACGCCGCTCGCGCGCGGGCTGCGATGCCGTAGTACGCCGTCTGGTGCTGCCACCTCGGGGTGCTGGTACCGATGCGCGACCAAACGAGAGCGCCGCACCCCGCTGAGCCGCACGAACCCGCGGCGAGCGATTTCCAGCTCGGTGGCCGTGCATGGTGCCATCTGCACTGTAGTAACCTGTCAATTGACTACTGCCGTCACCCGCCTCAGGCTCGGAGATGGCGCCATGCCCGCCATCCGTAAGCTGACCTCCGTCGGCGTCATCCTCCAGGTTCTCATCCTCGTGTTGACCATCATCACCGTCAGCATCTGCATGCTCATAGCCTTGCTGAGAGCCCTCTCGACGCGCGTCCGGTTCACGCTGGCTGGTGCCATCGGAAGTGCCGCAGTCCTCCACACGGTCAGCCGCGTTGAGCAACGCTTGACGCACATCATTATTCCCGCGACCCTGCGACCCGGCGAAGTCGCTCATGTCGGGAGTGCCGAAGCGCTTCCGAAGATTGCACGATTCACTCGCCTCCAGTTCTCTTGCAGTCCAAATAGTGTCCAAATTCAAAAATAAAATCTGGAAAAGATTCGGTATGATCGAATGATCAACGCATTCACAACTTCCTTCACCACGACACTTCCCCGTCGACGTATGGTGGGCGCCCCTTTCGCGCGTTTGATCGCCAATGTCATCGTCATGGGAGGTGGCGTGCTTGGGCGTGCCTTCCTCGATGCATACAAACAGGCCCTCAGTAAGCGCCTTGGCAGCCTGGCCTCAGGCACCCATGCCATATGCACGCGGGCACTTGCATAACTGCTCCCTCCCCCCGTGTACTTGAACGCTCCAGACAATGGCGGGGCATCTGCAGCAGCAAATGCAGCCAAGGCTGGCTTGCGGTCCGGTCGAGGAGGCTTGCTGGAGAGCGAGGTGCGTGTTCCGCCTCCACCACTCGTTGGGGCCAGCGCTGTGCAACACCTCCTCCTGAGCGCCAATGATCGTGCCTTTTCGCGTTACCCAGGCGCGCATGATCCTCAACGTAAAACCGACGGCGACGGAGGCAGAGGTGCTAGAGGCACACAAGCGGCTGATAGAGATGAACGATCCGAGCAAAGGCGGCTCCAAGTATTTGCAACAGAAAGTATCGAACGCTTGCGATGTGCTGCTCGTCGACAGAGGCGGATCAAGCTCGAGCTCGGCCGGTGCGGGCGCTAGCGGCAAGCAGTGAGCGACGTAGCGTCGCCCGAATAGCATGAGCGACTTTAAAGTGACGCGCGCCTCGACGCACACCCGCGATACCAGGGTCGGTGTGTAGTAGCAACGTGAGCCCGCAATGAGCGGTCGCTCTTTAAGATCATGTCTATTGTCTTTCGTCCATCAAATTGTACATGAACATGGACCGTGATGAGGTGGCCCCGCACTTCCGGGAAAAGAGATTCGGTGTGCTTTCGTGATTCCCTATTCTGCTCTCCTTTAATCCGCATTACGTAACTCCCGACGTTCTCCGCTTCTTAGCTCTGAGGTCGCCGAGCCCCCGAGCACGGACGTTCACGTTGACGTTGTCGTGTGGGGACCGGCCTATCGCGTGACGTCGCGCCCCTGAGCACTGTCCCGTAGACCGTGGCTGCCGCGCAACGACCATCGTTGGCCCCGCGCGCGGGGGCGGTTTGTGTGCGCCAAGTACGCGCGATTTGGCACCTCGGCCGTAGAAACACTGTGCAGCGTGCGTGGGCCCTCTTTGGCCGTTGCGCGTGGATGCGCGCGCGCAGTCGTGGAACCACTCACCCCTCGTACGGGTATCGTACGCGTATCGGCCGCTCTTCGACTTCCCGATGCCCCACTGCCGGACTGCCCACATTGCCCTGCTCGACCACCGCGCGGCTCGGACGTGTGTAGTTGCCGCTCACGTACCGCTCCGCTCACGGGGCCGCTCAATCGCCGCCGCTAGAACCGAGTTTTACGTGGCGCCCTCTGCTGCGCCTGCCCTCCGTGCAAGCATTGCGCTCACTCGGGCTCACTCAGTGTGGCGCTTGCGGCCACTGTGGCCACCACTACCGAGCAGGGGACGGTTCGCAGCCGTGACCACGAGTGGCGGCGCCGCCGCAGGCACACGGACTGCAGGCATCGATGAGGTCACCGATGGGGCGCGGCTTCGAGGGCCGGGCGCTCCGCCAGAGAGCCCCCCGCCGTGGATGTGCCCACCGCAGCCCATGACAGCATGGTGAAGGCTCGCGCCCCCGCCGCCCGTGCCACAGCTGCCGAGACCTGCATTCGTGTCCGCCAACTCCTTGTTGTCCACAACATCCGCCGTGTGCTGATCCTCGTCGCCGTCATCACGGCCGTCATCATCATCCCACGGCTGCGTCGCAAGGCCAACAGTGGGCATCACGTGGCTGGAGCCGCTGATGTAGCCAATGCCGTTGAGCTCCTGATCGCCATCAGCGCCGTGCTCGTCTGCAGGGCCATCGGCAGCAGGGCCATCGTCGGCGATTTCGTCCGCCACCCCCTTGTTGTCCGCCGCCTTCGCCGGATGCTCCTTGCTGGCCTTCGCAGAGCCATCTTCATCGCATGGCTGCTGGTGGCGTGCCTGGCTCTCCACGTGCTGCGGCGGGCTGTCCGAATGTCCGAATTCGCAGCCTGATGCCACGCTCATTGCTGGCGAGGGTGGCGGCGCGTGGGGAGGCAACGGAGCACCAAACGTGGGCAACGGTGGTGGCGGCACCTCGGCCACCTGCGTCTGCACGCCGCCGACGCCCGCACCGATGCCGCCCGCGACGCGACGGGTCGTCCCGCCTCCACCACCCGCACTGCCGCGCGCCCCGCCGCCCGCCAGCACCGCCGCTACCCGAGCGGAGGCGACGGCGCCTCCGTTCGGCTGGATGACCGCGACGAGGTTCATCATGCGCTGCGCGCTTGCAACGAGCGCCTGGCGTGCTTGGTCGTTCCACTGCCGCTGCCGATCCAGGGCGCGCGCGTTGGACAGGATGCGTTCGGCTTGTTCAAGGTAGCTCTGGTGGAGCACGGGATGCAGCGTGTTCTTGACGTCCTGCGCGAGGGCCGTGGTGTAGCCGTCGAGCCAGGCCGCCAGACTCGTGCCCACATGATCGATCAACTGGTTCGCCTCGCTTTCGGCCGGACCGAGCGGCAGAGCCAGAGGGACATCTTGCTCGCCGGCACCTCGCGTGTCTGCATGCGAGGTGATGGTAGCACCAGCCGCGGCGAACATGGCGTCGGCGATCGGCCGCTTCTGCGGGTGCTCCGGTGGGTGCTCAGTGCCGGTGCAGTGCGCCCCCTCCACGGTGAAGGCCGCGTCGACGGCTGCGGGAGGGGCGACGCCCGACGCGTGCTCGTGCTCGTTAGTGGCTGCACAGAAGGGCGAGGCGAGGGATGTTGGCTTTGCGGTCGCTCCAGAGCACGGCGCGACGCGCGCGCCCTTGGCGTGGGCTTCCGTGTCCGGGGACGGTAGGACGAGCGCCCGCTTGAGTGTCGGCTGCGCGTGCGCTTGATCGGGGGTCGTCACCGACGAGGGGGTGCTCACAAAAGATGAGTCGGCCAGCATGCTGTTCTCAGAAGGAATCGACAACGTAAATTCCCACTCTTCGAGATTGCATGCAAGCAGCCTAGCATGTCAAGCATTTCAAGCAGACGGGGGCTCCCGTGAGCAATCGGGACCATCTATTCAGGAGCGTGCTTTTTATATCGGCAGGAGAGGCATCTTCCAAATCGTTCGATCCCCAGTTCACAAGGGGCTTTCAAGAATGGCGTCCTTGGCCTCGCTCATGCTGGGCAGTGGCCAGAAGGCCCTGTCGGCGGAGGAGTACATCGCTCGGATGGAGCATGCCTTCGAGCCCGCCGAGGAAGAGGATGAGCGCGAGATCAAGTGGCGCCGCGAGAACGGACTTTGTGAGAAAACGGGCCGCCGGCCCGAGCTGTGCTGCTGTGGCGGCCCGGGCTGCATTGGAATAGCCGTGGATGGGGAGCCCATCCCACACGAAGAGCGAGTGAGAGAGTTGGCAGGTCAAGCAGCCGGGACCGTCGACGAGGATGCCGAGCCAGCCGGCCCGCCAATCCCACCAAAGAAGCTCGCACATCACCACGCAGTGTGGCAGGACTTTGTGGACGCAGATGAGATCGGGCCGGTCATCAAGACTTTTGCGCGCATCCGGCGGATGTTAAAGCTGCCTAAGGATGCGTGGGGCATGGCGCTGTACGATGCGCTACTCGCCTCGGGCGAACGCACCATGCCCGTTCGTGTACGCCAGATGTGCAAGGAACTCTCTAAGCAGCGCGCGCGGCGCGCAGAAATGCCCAAGGGCCGCTGCATACAGCCCTTCCACGCCGAGCAGGGCGGTGAAATGTCGCTCGCCGTTGGTGATATCGTGCTCGTGACTGACCAGGGCTCTGACGGCTGGTGGGAAGGCACGTGCGGCAAGCGAAAGGGCCTCTTCCCCGGAAACTTCGTCAAGCTCGAAGCGCAAACCGGCGGCGGCAGCGCGAGCAGCGGCCCGCTGCGTGTCGTGGTGAGCGGTGCGGGTCCCGTTGGGCTGCGCTGTGCGGTCGAGTGCTTGCTGTACGGAATAGATGTCACCATCATCGAGAAGCGCGAGACCTTCTCTCGTGTCAACATCCTGACGCTCTGGCCACAGGTGAAGGCGCAGTCTAACCCGCCACCCTTTGCGCGTCGCCCTCCACCCATCCCTGCCTTCACAACTACAACCCTCTCATCTTGTCAATCGAGTCGACGGCACCCTCGCAGACCGCCGACGACCTGATGTCATTCGGGGCGAAGCTCTACTGTCCGCGTTTCACCAACCACGGCGATCTGCTGCACCTTGGCACGCGCGAGATTCAACTGGTGCGCCGCCGTTGGGAGGGGAGGGCTGCCGTGGGGAGGGCTGTGCACAGAGCCTCTCTCGTTTGCGGCGCTCGCCCGCTGGCCCATGCAGCCTCCTTGTGGCCCGTGCTCTGTGAGACCACGTGGTCGAGTTTGTGTATGCAACCTCCTGTGTGGCCCATGCCCGCCCCCCGCCCCCGCCCTGTACCCATACTCCGACCCTTCTCGCCTCTTATTTCACCCAGGTGCTGCTCAAGACCGCGCTTCTATTCGGCGTCAGGCTGCACGTCGGCTCCGAGTTGGTGGCTGTGCAGGCGCCGACGACGCCACACAGCGTGGGTGGCCGATGGAAGGCCTGGGCGCGGTCGCCTAAGTTTGCCGCCGCGCAGGAGGACGACGAGGACGACGATGAGGAGGATGACGAGGAGGAGGAGGAGGAGGGCGAGGACACGTCATCTGCGTCCGAGCTCGCCCTCGCCGGCGCACCGATCGCCGAGCCCCCGAGAAGCAACAGAAGCAACGGCGGCAAAGGGAGAACCAAGAAGCTGGCGATCTCGTCCATGTTCGCAAACTCGGACCGCGCACACGCAGATGGTAGCGCTGCGGCCAGTAGCCAGCGTAAAAAGAAGAAGTCGCCCAAAAACGGCAGCTCCAAGCGCGACAAGTCTACCGCTAGTGCGGTGGCGGCGGGAGCGACGCAACCGGCAGGGGCGGCGGCAGTAGCAGCACCGCCAGTGCCGGCTGCGGCTATCTCGAAAACTTCGCAGCCAAAGCTGGACGCGTCCGTCCTCGATTTCAAACCGACAAAGATCGGCGACTACTCACGCACTCTGCTCCAGGGAGCTAATAATATGTTGGCGACCTCGGAGGTATCCAAGGAGTTCGTCCTTGGCCCGATGGCGGTGGCGCCTTCGGATGTCAGACTGGTGCAATTTGATGCGCTCGCACTCGCAGAGGGCGAGTGGTCTCCCACGTGCAAGCGGCTGGGAGTGACGAAGACCGTCGACCGCTTTGCCACTGCCATCGGCCTCGTCGTCAACCTCGAGCTCGATCCCGAATGCAAGGTGTGGCTCGCCCTCGCATAACCCAAAGTTGAACAGAACTGTGTGTTGCCCACCGGCGCGGTCCTGCTTGGCCCGACTGTCCTCCCTCCTCATTGCCGAGCAGGAGAGCAAGCGGCTGCGCTCTTTCGTGCGCATCCTTGGCGGCGAGCTCCTCACGCTCAAACAGAACGGCGTGGACTGCGAGAACCTCGAGTACCTTAAAGGGGAGACTCACTACATCGCTGCCTGCGTGCGCAAGCGCTGCCTGCTCGAGCGAGGGGTGCTGCGTGAGGATCTACCCGTCGACCTCCTCCTCTCCCCGGCGAATGTCAACTTGGACGCGCTCCTGGTGCTTGGGAGGGTCGTGGCGACGTGAGCGCACCGCCCTGCCGCGATTCTGGTCTCGCCGCACCTTTCCCCACCATGCCCCGCCTCCAACAGCGCCGTCTCCACCCTTCAGATTCTATTTGCGTCCTCACAGCAGGCACTACCCAACTCCAATTAGCCAACCCTGCCTGCGCACATGCCAACCATGTTCCGATCGCCGCCATGACCCACCTCGCAGGTGTTGTCGGCTGCCGGCCACAACCCGTTTCTGTGCATTCCACCCAGTGAAGCTGTTCGACTTCTCTACGCGTGCTCGATGCCTCACGCCTTTCCGCGTGCTCGGCCTCTCTGGCCCCGGCGCAGCGCAGCCGCAGAACTCGCCTCTTTGCATGGATCTCGAAGCCGTGCCGGCGCTATCGGCCGCGCAGCTGGCGTGGCATAGAGAGGAGACGGCCAAGCTTGAAGACGAGCTGCATCAGGTGAGGATTGTAGGCATTGCCCCCAGGCACCAATTCACCAACTCTAGGCCTGTGTCTGACTCACCTCTGTGCGCAGATTTCTCTGCAAGCACGCACCTATGCCACCGCAGTCTGGGCCAACCGCAAAGATTACGCCGCCATTACCGGCCAGGGCATCAGCGAAATCGGTCAGCGTGCAAACCTCGATGCCGAGTTGGAGGTCTTGAAGGCGGGCCAATCGACGGTGCAGCAGTCGCATGCCATCGCGCAGAACAAATTTGATGCCCGGGATGAGCAGCGCAAAGAATTCGAGCGTAATATGCGCGCGTTCGTCGGCGCGAAGGCGCTGGTACCCGTCTTCCCGATAGGCGACTCGCTCTTGGAGCCCTTTTGGCCTCAGGTACAGTATAAGGCCTCTGCGTACGCGGCCGTCAATCGCGCCACTGTAGCGACCCTCTCGCGCTCGAGCCGCTCCTCCTCTGCACGACGGCACGCCTCCTCGGCCAGCCGCTCGCGCTCGAGCCGCTCCTCCTCGCGCATCCGAGCTGTTTCGCCCTCGCGCGCCGCTGCCTCAGCTGCGGCGTCCCTCTCCGCTGCCTCACGCAAGCGCGCCGCCTCCTCCTCAGGGTCTTGGCTCTAATCGCGGCTTCCACAGCGCGCTCGATGTGTGCTCGGCCCTGCAAGTGCTGCGACGATCTGGCTTGGAAGCGGCTTTGCTTGAGCGTGGCTTCTCGTACGATGTGATGATGCTTGCGCCGATGGGCTTCCACAAAGGCATCATCCAGCCCGGATTTGGCTGGACATCTGACCTGTGCTCGCGCTATCTGCCCGAAGTAATCCAGGGAGTCGTGCGATCCTTCGACGACCCCAATTCGAAGCGTATGAGGAAAGGACGTGCTGCTATCCCGCCGCGCTACTTGCAGAGCGCCACTTCACTCAAGCAATGGCAGCAACAGACCCGGGAATGGCGAAAGGCGACAGCTGAGGAGTACGAGGCTTAGCAGTGACCACAGCCGAGCGCGTTTGTGGCTCTTACACGGCCACAACAGTGACTTTAGTTCGCTACCTCACGTGCATGAGGCGGCCCGGTAGACCGTTCTCGGCACGTCCAGTCTTGTTCGCCTCATCCTGCGCGGGCGCGCGGGTCCGGTTGGGTCCGGCGGCGGCCCCGGGGGGTATAAGATTAATCATCGGGCCTTGGCGTGGTCGGGTGAGGTCCCGCTTCGAGCCCATTTCGACACGATTGCTTGCTTGGCCTCGGTGCTCAAATTCGCAAGGTGCTCGCCTTTCCGTTTCTGGAAGAATTACATAATCGTATTGGTATTCGTTTCACTTGTACCATGGGTTCTCGATGGCCTCCTCTCTTCCTCTCGTCCGACCAAGGGTGAGTGCCATCTGAGTTCTGAGTGCCACCGAGTGCCTATGAGTGCCACCGAGGTACCTCTGAGTGCCACTGAGTGCCACTGAGTGCCACTGAGTGCTTCTCTACTTGATGGCAGGTGCTTTCGCGAACGTATAGAGAAGGAGCGTTCGCACGGCAAGTGTGTCGCCTCGCCTGCCGTGCGGGCGGGACCCAATACGAGCATCGACAAGTACAAGCCAGCACAGGTTAGGCCACTTCTACAAGGCGTGGGCGTTCAGGAGACGTCGGTGGCTGCCACATTGCATTCAAATCGCGAAGGTATGGCGCTGTCACGCAGCTCCAGCCAACCATTGCTCACGTCAGGCAAGCCGTTTAGCCAATTTCGCCAGCCAATCAAGCCATTCAAATTCGATATGCGAGCGACACTCCAACGAGCGCAGTCACACACGGAAGCGGAAGCGTGCACGGCGATGGGACTTTCGACGCAATGGCACGGGCGGCCGCTGATCATGTCGCGTGGCAGCGTGAGCGAGAATTTCATCACGCACGCTCATAGCGAGCCCCGCGGACTCTTCAGATCGTTTGTGCAACATTCGACGTCGTCACCCGCCCAAGGTGGAATGGCGATCCCAGTCGTGCCATGGAAGACGGGCTTCACGGCGTTGCTACCTTCGCTTGAGTATTCCCGCGCTTGAGCGCGTACGGTCCGGCGGTCCGGCTGGGTCCGGCCGACAGTGTCGATTATCCATGTCGATTCGCGCGTTGTGATAAGTACGTTGAGCTGAAAAATTTTAGGTACCGGAGCTAACGAATCGACTTAAAGCCCCACCTCAGCCGTCGTGCCGGTCCGGGAGCCGTTCGTTACCGGCCGGCCGGCGTTGCAGCTTGGAGCACAATCAGCATGGCCCCCGGCCGATTTCGGGGTGTCGCGTATCGATTTCCCTCCCCGCACCCCGGCCTCGACGCCTGAGAGACGGTGCTGTCTGCTGAGTAACGAATTTGGGCGTTTTGGTTTTGGCGCCTGTGTTCATGTAGTTGGGTTATTGACATTTGTATGGAGCAACGCCGCGCATGCTTGTGATGTGATGCACCAACGTGCTGCATGCCTGCATCTCACGGCATCTGTCCCCGGCCGGCCGGAGCGCGGACAGCGCGATTCTTCCGTTCCAGATAGCAGATTGCGAGAGACGCTCCCAGCGAGGGCGGGACAGAGCACAGACGCAGCACAGACGCATCCGGTTCCGGACGGGGCGCGGGGGCACGTGGTTCCGGCTTCCGCCAACATACCGCCAACGGTTACGGCGGTACCGTACCGCCCGGCCGGTTCGCGGAGTTGCGAGTTCCGGTTGCGGGACGGGACGTAAGGCCCGTGACGTGAGCGGAGGAACCCGCTCGTAGGCGTACCCGCGGTGGTACCCTCCCCCGGGGACGTCTCTCTCGAGAACGCACCCGTGGTTACAAGGGGCTACCCCAGAAGACCAGGTTGGCAGGCTCGCCTGACAGTAATAATGATCTATGTGTCCAACACCGGTTGCATGATCTTCACGCACCAAGGGCCCAACTCGGCACCACTACGGCACCACGGAGCGATCGAGCCCTCCGACCCTCTCGGCTATCTTCTGCTTCTTCCATCAGAGGCACGAGTGCGTCTCACCAGTGGCGCTTCCTAACGTCGCCCCGGCGAGATGGTCCACAAGCTGCTCGTGCCGCTTGTATTTGCGGCCGTTGCCGTGCGTCGCATGACCTGAATGCCACGCTTGAGGTAAAGGAAGGTCGCACACGTGCGCAGATAAGCGCTAGCATTGCGATCCTCCACGTAGCCCCATGGAGCAAACAGCTGCCTAACTTGTGATTTACGTTTTGGGTTCACGTGGCCATGGGCGCTTTGCGATGATCCCATGTTGCTCCACGAGATGACGATGCCCAACCGGTTCGAGCGATCGATGTTCCGAAAGAGCGTCTGCTCAAACATTGCTGGAATGTGTTCGGCCACCTCGAGGGAGAGTGCAAAGTCCGAACGGCGCAAGGTTGGAGTGTCAACAGTAAGATCGACGTGCTGCACTCGCCCTTGTGTGAGTTCGGCCACGTTGAGCAAGCCATCATACGCGACGTATTCCCGCGCCATCCCACTGTTGTCAACATACGTTTTATAGCGTCCGACACCCGCGCCAAGCTCGGTGACGGTCAGACCACGGAAAAAGTGTGCCAAACATGTTGCGAGCCGTGCATCCAGCTTGTATGCGCAGTCGATACCTGAGCTGCCCTTTGTCGCATTGCTGCAGCGGCTTTTTTCGATGAATGTTTCGGAGAGTGCCCAGGTGCCTGTCACACTGAAGGTCTTCCCATTCGACTTCCCATTAGACTTGCCACCGCCCACTTTTCCGCACAGCACAATTTCGAGGGTCACAAGCACGACCGCGCAACGCAGCAGCGACGCCACCGAGGTCCTCGGCCGCCGAGTCCTCGGCGCTTGCCCTTCGTCCATTCTATGGAGTCCAGCGCATCGGGAGCATACCGGTACCGACGGAACGAAATCCTTGCGCCTCGCGGGACCCCCATCACAGCGCAGCGGCGTGTTGAGCGCCCGGACCCATCGTCGTGAGTGTGAAGTGAATGGCTCCGTGATGTTAATGGTGAAAATGCGTGTCTTCCTGTTGCCTTATCCCTTTCTCGCGGCAGCATATTTGGTTCGGGTGCCGGAGATGCGACCGACGAAGCAGTGTGGCGCCGCCAGCCGCGGCAGCCCGCGCATGTGCCAACCATCGCCCGTCGAGTCTTCGGCGTATGCAGCGATAAGCAGCACCAGCGGCGCGATACCTTCATTCGAGGCGACAGCCACATACGGTCCCGACAGCTCCCTCGATCGGCGCATTTTCTGCAACCGTGCACTAAACATGGCCCAGATTCAGGCGGTCGGCTTCGACCTGGACTACACTCTCGCCGAGTACAAGATCGCGTTTGACCTGCTCGCATATGATGGGGCGGTGCGCAAGCTCATAGCGATGGGTTATCCGAAAGAGGTGGCGTCGTTCAAGTACGACCCCAAGCGCTATCAGCGAGGGTTGTTGATCGACAAGCAGCGCGGCAACGTGCTCAAGCTCGACCGGCACAAGTATGTCAAGGTCGCCTACCACGGTCTGTCCAAGCTGGAATCAGCTGAACGCAAGGCCATCTACGCGCGCTCCTTCGAAGCCCAGCCCACCTTCTCGCCGCCGGAATATGCATCCATCGACACCGACTTCTTGCTCGTGGACGTGTGCCTATTTTGTCAGCTTGTCGACCTCAAAGATCGGTTCCCCGAGCAGCTGCTGCAGTCATACGCCACCATCTACCAGCAGGTGCGGCGTGCTGTGGACCTGTGCCATTGCGACGGAGAGATCAAAGACCCGGTGGCCGTGGAGCCCGCCAAATACATTTACGAGTCGCCGGAGCTCGCCGCGATGCTCTCGCAACTGAAGCTGGGTGGCAAGCAGGTCTTCCTTCTCACCAACTCGCTCTACGACTACACGAAGGTAGTGCTCGAGTTCCTCCTCGGCCCCCATTGGCTCAACTACTTTGATCTGGTCATCTGCGGCGCTCGCAAGCCTGGCTTCCTGCTCGATCCTTACCTGCCCATCTTCCGCGTCAACACGGCTGATGCCTCGCTGCAGAACATCGAGATGGGCTCGGAGGCACTCGCACAGCGCGCCCTCTCGGAGGGCAAGGTCTTCCAGGGGGGCAACTGGAACCACCTGCACCGGATGCTGCGGCTGCAGACGGGCTCAGCACTCATGTACGTCGGAGATCACATGTACTCCGACATCCTTCGCTCCAAGCGCACGCTCGGTTGGCGGACCGTGCTCATGGTGCCCGAGCTGTGTCACGAGGTCTCGATGCTCGAGCGCTCGGAAGGTTAGCGCGCACTCGCGGTGTTGAGCTGCCCCCTCCAGCCCCCTCCCTTGCCGATCGCCGCACACCTCGCGTCCCAACTGCTCCTTCCTTTCCGCAGGCGAACGGCGCGAGACTCAGCGGCTGCGCCAGGCACGCGCGGGGCTCGACTTGCTCTTGAGGCGGCTGCAACTACGCCGCATCGAGGTGCTCGCCTCCGCCGAGGCGACGAATGCCGCGGCCGCGGCCGCCGCCAAAGCTGCTGCGGCAGCCGCTGCTGTTGACCAGGATAAAGAGGCAGCGGCGATGGCGGCAGAGATGGCGGCGGCGACGGCAGCGGAGGCAGCCACCCTCGCGGAACTCGAGGCGGAGGAGGATCGGCTCTACGATCAGCAGAGCAAGGTACCGCTCCCCTTTTGGACCGCGCCCGATCCAATCGCCTCCCTCATTTCCCTCCTGTCCGTCCGTCACGCGCCTAAACTGATAATGCTCGCGCACGATGTGCCCCTACGGATACGCAGCTCACTGAGCAACTCGTGAAGGCGCTCGAGGCGCGTCATGAATCTTTCCATCCATATTGGGGACAACTCTTCAAGGCGGGCCACCAGAACTCGCGCTGGGCGCAGCAGGTCGGCGACTACGCGTGCCTCTACACATCCCACGCCGTCAACCTGCGCTACGCTACCTCGAACACCTCCTTTCGGGCGCTTGCCGACCTGATGCCGCACGATCGGGCGTGCATCGAGGCCGCGCTGGAGGAGGACGGTGGCGCAATAGACATGGAAGCCGCCTACTCGCAAGACTGAGCGCCCTCCCGAGAGCAACAGTTTATCCAATCATGCGATTCACCGGATAGTGGTGCGCACCACAGGAGTGCGTTCTGAATCTTTTTTCGGGACCCCAGCATGGCCATGCAGCCGCGGATCTGGGCACCGCGTCGAGCGAAAGCGGCCGCGGTACTAGCTTGTAGCCGAGCATCCCGCCGTCCTGCGAGGGTGCCGGAGCATCGAGTTGCGAGACAAGTACCTGAAGCATCATTAGAAGCCTAAAAATGGCGAAGCATCTTTTGAAGCCTAAAATGGGAGGAGCATCGTGCATTTGGCGGCGCGAGATCACGATCTCTTTGAGTCTTTTCCTCTCTCGTCTCTGAGGGAGGCCGAAACCTCGCAGAAAATGCTCACGGTTGTGTTGGTGGGTGCGGCAGTGTCAGGCTTTAGCCAGTCGTGGGCGTTGCAGCAGCTCAACCATCGTGGCGCGGTGTCATCCATCCCTGCTATCATGAGCGCGGCGAGTAGCAGCCGTCGGGCAATGATCGAGGGTGCTGCAGCGCTGCTGCTTTTCGGAGGAGCGCCTCTTGCGGCAGAGGCCAGTGGCGGCGCGACTGCTGGCAAGTACACAACCATCCCTATCGCGAAGCGCCGCTACTACGGTCGCGTCAAGCAGGGCGTCTTTGAGTACCTCGCCGTCGGTGCAGCGGTGAAGAAGGGCGAGCTCTCTTCAGCAACAATCGATGACTTCTTCGCAGACACCATTCTCGTGTCGACGGCAAGGCAAAAGAGGACATGCAACGGCAACGACGACGCGTGCACCACAAAAGAGAAGTACTCGTCCCGCTGGGAAGATATGAAGCTGTCCATGTTCCTGCTCGGCAACGCGTTCCGTACTGACTCAGGCAAGCCGCCTGAGAAGGTCAAACAGGTCAAGGAGGCGAAGGCTTTCTTTGGACAGGTGGATAAGCTGCAGAAGGCGCGGATGAAGGGCGACAGGAAGGGAACGGCCCTGGCTTACGCGGCCTCGATCGAAGCGCTCGAGGCCTTCTTGAATGATGTCGACCTGCCGCCGACATTTGCGCCCGACTACAAGGAGGCAGCAGATCAGGAGGTGCCCTCGCTTTGCCAGGGCAGCTTCTGCATCTGATCTCGATGGCCTCTAGGGGCAGGACAGGCGAAGATTCTGTTTCTGTTGTGTCTTTCAACATGCTTTGGTCCTTCGTCCGATTATTCACAGCCAATTCACACTCTGAACTTCACAGGAAGAAGGTCACATGCTGCGACCTCGCGTCCTTATCGTATTGCTTATCGCATCGTCGGCCGCGGCACTGCAGCGTGTGAGCATTGCTAGAACGTCATCGAACCCGTGCCCTCGCGCATGGCAGCCGTGCCTACAAGCGCGCGAGCCCGCAACCGTGCGTGGTGGTAACTTTCTGTTGCCAGAGCCAGCGCTTGCGATCGGCTCATCGCTCTTGCTGCTGCTTGTGATCAATCGTTTATTCACCGACGATTTGCTGAACTCGCAGAGCCGTGCGGATCTGATTGCCACCATAGCGCCCGTGCTCATTGTGCTGAAGGCCCTCGCCGACTTGGACATTACCCCCAAAGAGGCTGAACCTGTGGTGCTTGATGGTGCCGAGGTAGCGTGGGTCGAGCCATCGCTTCGGGCGGACCTGCGCGACGAGCTGGAGTGGGCCGCGGACACGCTAATGGGATGCGAAGCGTGCGCTGCAGTCGCGCTGCATCACGAAGGTCGCACGCTGATGCTACGCGGCGTGCTGCCATCGGAGAGCGCCGTCGTCGTGCCTGGTCCGCTGCTCACCAAGTGCATGCAGCGCACAAATGGCGCGCCCGACTACCTGCCAGCGCTACAGCTTCTGCCCGGCCGTGTTGAGTTCAGATATCTGCCATCCCTTACGCAGGGCGTCCTAATGCTGCCATTAGTGGGCAGCACTGGCGCGCTCGTTCTCGCGTGCGACCGCCAACGAGGCTTCACTGAAGAGGACGTTGCATGGGCGCGTGCGATCGCAGCGAGGCTGGGTGCTTGCCTCATGGATACGAAACCGCCGCCAAGATAGCGACGGGGTCACCTTTGCTACACAGAGCGCTGAGTCATGCGCCTGCGCGGTGAAGCACTCCCGACTCTGATTTGCAGTGGGGTCGGGACCACGGGACCACGAGCGGAGGACCCAGACGCGGTGCGGCGAGGCGGGGACGCACCGCTCGCAGGCTCAATGCACAATGGGGGCGGTTATTTTCTCGTTGGGATTTACGTAAACTTAGAAGTATATAGTATTGCGAGAGTTGGAACGTCGCGGGTCGTCCCCGGGGCGGGTCGCGCGCTGCTCCGCGGACCGCGCGCGAACGTCGCCCGGCGATCCCGCGCCCCGCGCCCCGGGATCCGCGCTGCCGGTGCGCGGCCGGGTGTTCTCGTTAGTTAACGCGTAGTCGTAGAGCCGCCGCGTGGAGGGTGCCGCCGCCGGGGTAAAAGCTTAAACCGTAGCTACGGTGAGGTGAAATCCGAATAGGAAGGTCGGAGCGGCGGTAACTTGATTCGGTGATCCGCGTCACCGGGTCGGAGCGTGGGAGGGGGAGGGAGGGGGGTAAATCCGTAAATCCGTAATTACGTAACAGAACGCCCAAAACGGCGCCCAATAGCCCCCCTGGGGTAGGGCATGCAATGCATGATGTGCTCTAT
>PJAB01000738.1:0-21417 GCA_002887195.1 Chrysochromulina parva | reverse complement strand
TGCAGCCGGTTCACGGCCGGGGTTCGCGGTACGTCATCAGGGCACCCGAACAACACTCACTTGGTATGGTGTGAACGCCGGTGTGAACGCCTGGAACGGCGCGCGCGCGCCTAAGAAAAGGCCTTTCCGCGGCTCACCACACACCCATACACCTCGAGATGGCGACAGGGGCATCGGGTGCTGACCGCTGCTCACAGTGCTGCATGCGCCGCTGCTGCTGTGGCCCGATCATCACGCCAATCCACGTAGCGTATTTCCCAGACCCTGTGAAGATAGAGGCACTCGAGATCGGCTACCCGTCACCGGCTGTGCTGGCGCTGCTCCACGACGCCGAGATTAGCTACCGGCAGATTGGGCTCGAGGAGCTGTTGGGCGGGTGCCTTATGGATGAGGGCTTCACCGCGTTGTGTGTGCCAGGTGGTTTCGCTCCGAACTATTTGTCGAGGCTCGGTTCATTGGGCGCTATGCGCATCCGAGAGTTCATTGACGCTGGTGGTGGCTACATTGGGCTCTGTGCGGGAGCATTCTTGGGCAGCAGTGCAGGGCTCAGCCTCGTCGAAGTCGACGTAGACGACATCCATAGGTGGGCCCGAGGCAGCGGCCCATGCCAGGTCAACTTTACAGATGCAGGGAGTCTCGTGCTGGGCGCGCTAGGACCTGCGCACGGTCCAGTGACGGTACGCTACCGAAACGGGCCGCTCATGCGCCCGCGTAGCTGCGATGTGCTCACGCTCGCGACGTTTGCAACGGAATTCCGCGCACGACATGACAGTCTGGCTGAGGGGACGCAGTTGAATGGCACACCCGCCATATGCGTCGGCCGCGCTGTCAGCGCCGGCTGCGCGGCATGCGGTGGCGTGGTTGCACTGGTCTCGCCACACCTCGAGGACGGTGAGGATGCGAGGTCGCTCACGCCGCTCGCTAACCTGATCCGCTTTTGCTCGCGCGGATCTCTCTACCAGATGTGGCTTCTGGGAAGCGACGCTCATGGCTCAGCGGATGGAGCCCGGGACGGTGCTGTTGTACAGACGTGGGGCAACGGCGAGCTCCAATCTGGGCGTCGGGCCCACGATGAGCTTCATGCGTCTGCTGAGCACACCCGGGCGATCCAAGCGGCGGCCGATGTGCAGATCAGGTGGGCAGAGCCTGAGGTTGCGCGCGGCGGCGGCGCTCAGACGGAGGTCTCGTGAGCGTGAGAGAGACACTGGCACCCCGGGAGTGGACTGCATTGGACTGCACACCAATGACAGTGGGCGCAAACTGTCGTTACAAGGCTACGCCGATGCCAAGTCGGTATCGGGGACGGGGTCGCGACGTTATGAATATGAATCGCGTGGCCGCCGCCCGCGCAGCGGCACGCGCGTCCTCGAAGCGCGTCCGCGAAGGCCCCGGTTCGGACGGGCGGTACACATGAGATCGTCACATTATCCGTCACATCATGAAACGCACACGCACCATGTATGCTCGTATATGCTCGAATCGCCTCGAGATCGGGCACACGCCCCCGACGGGTACGCTGCTGCATCCTCACTGGAGGAGCGCGGCGCGGGGCGTGCTAACATCTGAACAAACGTCTGTCGGAACCGTCGAACCGACGCCACACGCACGGTCATACATCCCTCATCATCTCTCACTCAGTCTTTTCACCATGCCTTGGCCCAACGCCACGACGTCACAGGAGAGGACACTCTCTCCGCCAGAGTCGCCGGAAAATCATATTCGAGTACGCTCTCCGTACCGGCTGCGGAAGCGACGTGCAAGTTTCGCGGCACAAATGCCGCGCTCGATACGGTCTGGCTGCAGGATCCACAACGTGCGAAGTGCTATCGACATGCACCCAAGGGGCCTCGCCCTCGTCCTTTCCCGCCGTGGTCTGGGTGCCTACCTTGCTGTAGGCTCAGTCAGACATGACGAATCCACCCGGGTTCTTCTTTGCAAGTCGCTTCATGCGTTTATCCTTAGCCGATTTCGATTTGGGCGTGTTCGTGTTGCTCGCCATCATCGTTTCATACTCAGTCAGGTTGTCGTCGATCCAGAGCCTATAGCCCTTCAACTCCTCTTGCTCGGCCTCCGCGCACTCATCCCACTCCTCCTGCGACATGCCCAGCGCCATGCGCGTCATATACCCGGGCTCCAGGTGACCGCCAGTCGCGTAGAACATGGCCACCGACCTGGCGGTGATGGGTAGCTTGAAGAGGGAGACGATGACGGAGTCGTACGGCGTGGGTGCGGCACCAAGCAGCTCGTAAAGTTCAGCGTCCACCTGGGCCTCGGCATCCTTGCGCAGCTTCTCAATCTTGTCCTGCTTCGACTCCTTTTTCGCCTTCGAAGGGCTGGGAGGCGGCTTGCCGTCCTTGGTGGCAGCGGCCGCCGGCGCGGGCTCCTCTTTGGGCTCGCTCTTGGGCCGTGTCTTCTCCAACACGGCCATCGCTTCCTTGACGCGCTCCTGGTACCGCGTCGTCGGCGCGCGCTTCATTGACGCGAGCGCCTGCTCGTACTGCGACTTCTTGAGCAAGTACTGCATAGCGGACGCGCCGAGCACCGTCACGAGGAAGACGAAGCGCAAGTCCGATTTGGGCGCGTACTTGGGCCGCGAGTACTTGAAGTAGAAACCAGGGAACTCGAACGGGTTCTCGAGCACGTAGTTGTAGTTCTTGCGCATCTCCGTTGACGAGAGGATCTCGTAAGCATTCGCGTACTTGGGGAAGACCTGGCGGCAGTACTCCACATCGCCAGTCGAGCACTTGTCCGGATGGTATTCGGCCGCCAGACGGCGGTACGCGCGCTTGATCGGGATCGGGCCCGCAGTCGGCTCGACGCCGAGCAACTCGTAGCAGTTGTCATGCTCGCAGTAGCTGAACTTTTCTGCAGCCTCCTGACGCTCTGGGTCCTTGTACTGCATGGCATCCTCTTTGGCAGACTTCTTCTTCTTCCCACCGCTCTCCTTTTTCGGCTCCTCCGACGCCGGCTCTTCGTCCTGCGCGAGCGCGGACGCCGTCAGCGCAAGGATCACGATCCCAATATACGTAGCCTTCATCGCCGTGACAGACGTGGCAGAGAAGCCCCTTCCCGCAAGTGTGAACGGTTTCTTTTCCCTCCCGAACCCTACCCAATCTTCTTTCGGCTGCAACTCCCGACCAACTCGGACCCGACCTGCCGTGACTTTTTGGGAAAAGTCTTGACTTTTTTGGAAAACCAAAAAACCAAAGTCGCGGCTTTTCCGACGGAGGGGCACAATGGGCTGTGCGTCTAGCCATCCCGAAGAGTATGTGGAGCCCGGCAGCCCGCCCAGCACCCCGCAAAAGAAACGCCCAGAGCCGACTAGCCCGCCGCGGAGTAAGAAGAACATGTTGAGCGGTGGCCAGAGCAGGAAGAACCTCACTCCAACGAAGAGCGCGCAGGCAATTGATCTCACCGATTTCTTTGAGCAGATTGCATCGAAATCGCAGTACACAGAGCCCGCCAACCTAAAGGAGTTTGTGAGAGTACCCGCAAGCACGCAGCTCGCATACGAATTCGAGGGGGTCACTGCTAAGCAGAGAGAACAGATCGCGAAGCTGCCACCAAGCCCCTTCTCAGAAAGCCGCGTCGGCCTCCGAACGCTCAAGGGCATGAACGGGCGGGAAAAGGACAAGGACGGAAACGACAAGCCGCGCGCCCCAAAGATGGAGAATCAGGACTGCCTCATGCTCACGCGCTTGGAGTATGGCACGAAGCCGGAGCTTGCAGTGTGCGTGGGCGTGTACGATGGACACGGCGTGATGGGCAGAGTCATGTCGCACGTGGTTGCGCGGCACGTGGCCGCCGCCATGAAGGATAAGGAAGATTATCTTGAAAATGGGGCATCCGCGACCAGTGCGTTGCTGCGCCAGATCATGTTGGAGGCCGACCGGAAGACCGAGACCGAGGTGTACCCTGATGCCTACAAGAAGAGTGGCTCGACCGCCTCCGTGTGCGTGATCACTGATTCGAATATGGTTGTCGGTACCTTGGGCGACTCACGCTGCCTTAAGCTCTCATCGAGCGATGGCAAGCCGTGGGCGGTCACAACCGCCACCACATGCCACAAGGTGGACGATCCTGTAGAGATGGCGCGCATCGTTGCTTGCGGCGGCAAGGAGGCGATCCTGCCTCCACCAGCCGGCGAAGATAAGCAGCCGACGCGCGTGCAGGTGAAGGACGACACCACTGGCAGCATGCTCGCGCTTGCAATGTCGCGCGCGTTTGGCGACGGGTTGTTCAAGCCGGTGGGCGTGACGGCCGAACCAGAGATGCTCTCGGTGCCCATCACCCCAACCGACCGCTGTGTGGTGCTCGGCTGCGACGGCGTCTTTGACTACCTCAGTGACGAGGAGGTGTGCGAGATTGCGTGGACCTATCGCTACTCGGCCACGGCTGCCGCCAAAGCGATTGAGGCCGTCGCGGCGACCCGTCAGGACACCTCAGATGACGGCTATCGCGACGACACGACATGTGCTGTCGTCTTCCTCCCACTTGCCGATACGTCTATGGACGGCGGCAACGCCGGCTTTGGCGCTGCCAAATCGGTCCGGGAAATACAGAACGATGTCGATGCGGCGATTAAGAGGTGGGTGCCGAATGCGGAAGTCAAAAAGCAACGAGCCACGATACGTGACTTCAGCGCATGACTCAAGAGAACTGCAAATGTTCGTCGTCTGCAGTGTGTTGGTGCAAGGGCAAGGGGGCAGGCAAGCACAAGGAGGTGCAAGGAGGCCACACACGCCCAGCGCTGTGCCTACGTACCTTTACCTACGGACGAACGGGCGTGTGAGGCAACAGACACATCATTCATCGGGCACGTTTGCGGCGACCGGCGTGGTGGTGGGCGGTCGTGGTTTTTTCGGCGATTTCTCCGCTCTCCGCTCTCCGTCTGCAACATACTGCATTTCGATTTCGATCTTCGTGTGTACGAGTATACACCCGTTCGGGGCACGGGTGGAAGAGGCGCCCAGCCCCGCGCCCGCGGTGGCCCGGGGCTGCGGCGCGACCCCGGGGCGGGGTTGTTCCCGCGCCGCGCGACCGCGGGGAACCCCGCCCGGGGCCCGCGGGGAACCCCGCCCGGGGCCCGACGCACCCTCCGACCGTCCGAGGGTCCGACCCTCGGGCCGGCGACCGGGCGCCACGCGACCGTTCGGTTACCGGTCCGGCGGTGGGGCTGGTGCATACGACAAAGAGGCGTCGTGATATGTGATGTTTCAATATATACCAAAGTGCGCCGTTCACGGCTTTAGGGCCGCGGTTTAGCGTTCAATTTCGCTTCGGACAGGGTCCGCGACGACCCGGCGAGTCGTCGGTCTCGGGAACGATCACTGCCCTACCGTCGTCCGTCGCGCCGCCAGCTCCGCTGTCCACATTCTCGACCTCGTCTCCGGCATAAATCTCGCGGCTGCTCAGAGCTCGGGCCTCGGCCTCCGCCTCCGCCTGCGCGTCCGGAGGCCCCAGCTGCTCAAGTATGGAGCTCGTGCGACTTAGCAGCGTCTTCAGGTTGCGCTGTGCGACACTTGAGATCGCAATCACTCGTCCGTGGCCACTCGCCTCCTTGAGCAGGCGCACCGTCTGCTCGGCGTGCTCGGCCACGTGCGGCAAGTCGGTCTTCGTGAGCACCACAACTTGCGGGATGTCACGCAGCGTCTGCGAGTAGATCGCAAGTTCATGGTTGATCGACATGAGTTCCGCAACGGCGTCCTTGCTCTCGCCGTCGATGAGGTGGAGCAGCAAGCGGCAACGCTCCGTGTGGCGCAGGAAGGCAAGCCCCAGGCCCTTGCCCGCCGCGGCGCCCTCAATCAACCCCGGGATGTCGAGCCACACCATCGGCCGACTCCGGAGCCCAAAGCGTTGCATCTCGCACACACCCAGATTCGGGATGAGCGTGGTGAACGGATAGTCAGCGACCTTGGGACGCGCGCGCGTCACCGCCCTTAGCAGCGAACTCTTGCCCGCGTTGGGCACGCCCACGAGACCAACGTCCGCCACCAACGTCATCGAGAGCACGAGCCACTTCTTTTGCGTGCCGCCCGGCGGCGTCTTGCCCTTCGAATCGCGCTTCGTCCGGAACCACACATCGCCATTACCCTCGCCGCCGTGGCCGCCTTCGGCGACCAGGAGCCGTGAGCCGTGGCTGACGAGCTTGCCGAGGGTCGTATTCGTTGCGCGGTCGACGATCAAGCAGTTTGGTGGGACCCTCACAACCACGTCGGAACCTCTTGCACCCGCCTCCCTTGCTTGCCCATCGTGTCCGCGTTCTGCTTGGAAGTTGCCCTGGTTTGGCAGATGCGAGAGCGTGTTGTAGTCGCTGGTGCATTCAATGTAGACGTCTCCGCCGTTGCCACCGCTGCCGCCCGCCGGGCGTTGGCCCATGAAGCCAATCGCACCCTCGCCGCCTGCGCCTGAGCGGACGAATACCTCGACGCGGTCGAAAAAGAAGCGCTCGAGCTCGGAGGCGGCGTCGCCCGCAAGCAGGCGAGCCACACTAACACGCTGCTGCCACGGAAGCACGCGGCCGGCACCATACAATCTGTGGGCCGCAGTTAGCGTGAGAGCGTGGACGATGAAGACGGCCACACCACGCGACATCGGAGAAATTCACACTTGAAATCGCACATACTCTGCGCACACTCACGGGGGAGGCGACGGGTCGTTTCGGCGAGTAATCGTGACATGACTTGTTTCACCTCTCACGAGATCTCGAACTATCTCACGTTGATGACGAAGAAGTGACCATGTGGTCCTTGGTCTGGAGCATGCTCCTTCAGTCGACTGCAGCAATGGCAGTCACGGCGAAGTCGCCGACGCCGAATTTTGGCCTGCGCTCGGTCACGCCGCAGGCGCACTCAGTCGCGCTCGTCGCGCTCGGCTGCCCGAAGAACACCGTGGACGCCGAGGTGATGCTTGGCGACCTGCAGCGCAGCGGACTCCGGGTGATCAGCGATCCGTCCAAGGCAGACGTTGTGATTGTCAACACCTGCGCCTTTGTCGATGATGCGAAGAGTGAGTCCATCTCTGCGATCATCGAGGCCGCACAGCTCAAGGCGGAACGTTCGTCGCCAGTCCGTGGCCTCTTCGTCACCGGCTGCATGGCACAGCGGTACTCCGATGATTTGGCGACGGAGCTGCCCGAAGTCGACGCAGTCGTCGGCTTCGAGCACTACTCCGATTTGCCGCAGCAGGTGCACGCGCTCCTCGCCAGGGGCGCCGACGAAGAGGTCGCGCCAGCACAGGTGTTCGTCGGCAGCGCGTCCGTCCCTTTCCGCTCGGAGGAGACGCGCGTGCGGCTAACGGCGTCGCACACGGCGTACCTCCGCGTCGCGGAGGGATGCGATCACGCGTGCACGTTCTGCGCGATCCCGGGCTTCCGCGGCAAGTTCCGCTCCAAGCCGTTTAACATCGCGTTGGCTGAGGCGACACGGCTCGTCGAGAGCGGCGTGCGCGAGATCAACCTGATCGCCGAGGACACGAACCAGTACGGGAGCGACTGGGGCGAGCAGGACGGGCGGCGCCTCGCCGATTTCCTGCACGCGCTCGCAGAGCTGCCCGGTCTCCGCTGGATTCGGTTGCTCTACTGCTATCCGTCGTACTTTTCGCCCGAACTCGTCGACGCCATCGCGGGCATCGACAAGGTCGTCAAGTACATTGACATCCCGCTGCAGCACCTCTCGCCCACAGTGCTCCAGCGCATGCGCCGGCCGCCCGCGAGCAACACGCTCAGCCTGCTGCGCAAGCTACGCGAGCGCGTACCGTCGCTCACGCTGCGCACCACATTCATCAGCGGCTTTCCCGGGGAGACTGCTGAGGAGCACGCGGAGCTCATGGAGCGCGTGCGTGAGCTGCAGTTCGAGCGCGGGGGTGCCTTCGCGTACTCGCAGGAGGAGGGCACGCCTGCGGCGACGATGCCCGACCAGGTGGATGCTGACGTCAAGGAGGCGCGCCGTGATGAGCTCATCGCGAGCTTCCAGGAGTATGCGGAGGCTTGGGCGACCGCCCAGGTTGGTCGTGAGCTCCGGGTGCTCGTCGACAAGATCGATGGGGAGGATGCGATCGCTCGAACGGAGGCAGACGCACCCGACATCGACGGCAGCTGCCGGTTGATGGGATGCGCGCACCTAGCGCCAGGCACCGAGCTCCTCGCGACAGTCATCGCCGCGGACGTGATGGAGCTCGTTGCGATCCCCTCGACGAGTGAGAAAGCGATCGCTCACTTCTCGGCGCCGCCGCCCGTCCAGGAACAGGCTTGTGACCACGACCACAACCACGACCATGACCACTGAACAGGAGGTCGCCCGTAGGCCGAAAAGGGACCGAAGCGCGCAGCTGTGTGTCCGCTGCGGGGGAGATGGCACGTCTGTTCAGGCCCATGAAATCGTGTACCGTAAAAGGAAAGAGTGATTCTAAGACGTCAGGTCCGCCACCAAGCAGAAGTTTCATTTTTATAAGCGCGCCGCAGGCGAAGGGAAAAATCCATATTTGGGTTGTAGTCCATATTTGGGTTGTCAAGCGACCGAAACGGTGTGGTGTCGCTGTGCGGCGTTTCTTGGATTCTTGCGGCGTTTGAGCCAAGTAGCAAGTTGGGCTATCACATGTATTTTGAAGACCGCGCGGGTCCCCAAACCAGCTAGAGAGAGCGACCGGCTTCACACGGTACCGATAACGAGCTCCCTGTTGTACCGTATAATATTTTGCCGCATGCCGGTGGTACTACCGGTAAAAAGTTCAGTACCGGTATATACGTACCGGTACTACCGGTACAACAGTGTGCATGTGTCAATGACTCTCGACCGTCGGCGTCTCGGGGCGCGCTCGAGGGGCGCGCGCGTTATATGCGAGGTCGCTCGCAATACGGGCACCGGACTGTCATACAGCATAGAGCAAGCACTTCGTCGTTGCCATGCCGTTGCTAGGTTCTTTCTCTCGGTTTCTGTTGCTCGTCGGCTTGGCTTCGACCGTGACAGCTACTGGCACGTATGACGCAACCCAGCTCATCTTAATCCGCATTTTGCACATGGCGCTTCCCGCATTTTGCATCGTGGAGGACGGACCATCAACCGGATCGTGGTCTGTTGAAGAGCTCGAGACCATCTTCCAAGAGGAGGGCACGGATAAGCAAGGACGTGCCCCAGGACACTCTTACGTGCAAATTTATGCTTCGATGCTAGGACCCTGGAAGCACAAGTTGCGTGCGATGGCCGAGGTCGGGATCGGCTCACTCTCGGCCAAGATGCCCGCCAATATGAGATATTGGTGGTGGGCTATGCTACATCATCGGCATGTCAACGAGACGAATGCCACAACAAGGCCAGGCGACAGGTCTTATCAGCCCGGCGCGTCGTTACGATCGTGGCGACGCTACTTCTCGCCATCTGCACGCATCATCGGCCTTGACATCGACCCTCATGCAGTCGCGATGGCAAAGCGGACCTTTGGAATCGAAGCATATGTGGTGAATACTAATGAGGCCACGGAACTCGCCAATGTGCTATCCAAAGAAAGTATGGATTTGTTGATCGACGACGGGGACCATACATGGTCTGCGCAGCAGCAGACTCTCCTGAATTTGTGGCCCTATCTCGCCCCTGGCGGATTCTATTTCATCGAGGACGTTGACCCTGACGACTTCCACAACGAGACCCTGCAATTACCAAAGGCGCATGCTCTAATGGCGCGGCTTGGAGCTGCGCTCATTCACCCGAACCCCAAAGGCCGTGCAAACTTCGCAAACTATCTGCAGAGAGCGAAAGTTGCGCCGGACAAGTCACAACTCGTCTTCCTCAGAAAGCCGCTTCAAGATAAGCTGATACACGTCAAGACGCGCACCGGCCCTTTGCGAACGTGAGCCAAGCTCGGGGTTCACAATAAAACACATTTCGAAGCAATGGCGTGCGGTGGTGAAAGACAGACACTGCGGACAGTCCGGAGCGCGCAGGACGATGGCGGTCGCCGGGATGGGAGAAGGATGGGAGTATAATAATGGCTGTTGCGCTTTCCGTCGCCATACCGCCGTGCATACCCGCCTATAACATACCCTACCCGGCACGGCACCGCGTGACCCGATGTTAAGATGTTTATCAGCGAATCAGCCCCGTTATAACGTACGCTCCTCTCGCGTCCGCCACTGTGTTGAAACACCATAGTGTAACTACCTGAGTAGTGAAACCCTCCCCCTAGGTCAAAATCTCGCGCCCCACTGTGTTGAAACACCATAGTGTAACTACCTGAGTAGTGAAACCCTCCCCCTAGGTCAAAATCTCGCGCCCCACTGTGTTGCGAACACCATAGTGTAACTACCTGAGTAGTGAAACCCTCCCCCTAGGTCAAAATCTCGCGCCCCGTCCGCGGTCGGACGCATGTGTGCGATCCGGCGCCCGTTTCCGGAACCGAAATCGATAAGGAAAAGCCGGTCGTATAGATGAACTAGTCGAAACCGTTTCTATCGAATAGGCAATAGCGCGACATCGTAGCGACAATTTAGTCAATACGGTACGGAATCTAACGTACTACGAATGAAGTTGAAGAATCTCGACGTGCGACGGTAACGTTAAACCGGTAACGCTCGGCGCGGGCCGCGGCGCGGGGCGCAGAATCACGCTGACCTGACTTGCGTGGCGTTTTCCCGGCAAATTACGGCACATACCGTACCGGTTCTTTGGATGTCGTTCACTATTCGGCAGTGCGCCGCGTCAAGAAGTGCCCTGAATCCGTGCACATGAGAGGCGCTTCAAAAGAGACCGATGACCCTCTTTGGCGGCGGTGGAGGAGGCAGTGGCGGCGGCGGCGGCGGCGGGGAGAGCAGGGCGTCGAGACCCGCCACCGTTTCCGGGTATGTCTCCCACTGGAGCTTGGCCGCGTTGAACATAGCAAACGTGAAGAGCAGTGACGTGAGCGCCACGCGGCCGATGCCGCCCTCCACTGACCAGGCTGCACAGCGTTCACGCTCCGCCAGGTCCTGCGGCGTGGCCTGATCGTCCTCGCCATAGATAAGAGTAGCGACGCCCCGAGCCCCAGTCACCGTAGCTCCCACCTTTGTTGTCCCCTCAGAAATTCCCCCGCTGCTGCTGCCGCCTCCGCCTCCGCTGCTGCTGCCGCTGCCGCTGCCGCCGCTGCTGCGGCTGCCGCCACTCGCGCCCGCTGCGTCGCTCGCAGCGGTCGTGGGCGTGGCGAGCGAGGCGAGCAACCGTTCGATTGGGTTATCGCTGTCGGCGCCGGGCAGCGGCGGAGCCTCCTTCTTCTTCCGGCGGGCAGCGAGGGCTCGCGCCGCCGCGGGCTCCCATTGGTAGGTGGCGAAGGCGTTGAGGGTGTCCCACACCTGTGCGATCTCGTCCTTGGTGCTCGAGGGCACGCGCTCGAGCGCCCACGATTGTGCTGCCGTTGAGTTGAATGGGCCGAGCACCCAAGCGCCGTCCCGGGCACCCGCACCCCCGAGCTCCTCGCCAGCCTCCCTACGCCTACGCTCGTCGGCGGCCACCTCCTCCTGCACGCGTTCCCATGAATCGCCAGCGAGCTCTGTGGCGAAGACGCCGATGAGCACGAGCACGCCGATTCCGACCAGCAGGATCGTGTCCTTGGCGCTGTCCATCGAGTCGCCGTCGAGGAGCTGCTTCGAGAAGCATCCCACGTACGAGTCGATCAGATACGGCTTGAGGCCGCCCAGAAAGGTGCCCGCCGCAAACGGGAGAGCAGTCAGGTTGGATGCGCCGTAGATGTACGGGTATGCGCCCAGCGGCAGTGCAGGGATGATCGGCGCGAGCCGGAGCACAAACACGGTCTTGAACCCGTCGTCGTTGACCACTTTCGCGAGCCCGCGCGCGATCGGCTGCTTCGCGATGGCACCCTCGACGCGCTCCTGGAGTAGCCCACGACTCAGCGTGAAGCCCACGAGCGAGCCTGCGGTCGCGCACGCGCTCGAGAGCAAGGCGCCCTGTATCACACCGCCAAAGAGCACGCCCGACGAGAGGGCGAGCCCTATCGAGATGAAGTCGAGCAGGAACACCTTGGCTACAATCCACGCACCGAGGAATCCCAGCACTGTCAGTGGACCGAGGGAGTTGGCGTAAGCGACGAAGTCGTCCACCTTGTCGTCGATCCCCAAGTCCGCCATCATATCCAGCCCCAAGATGGACACGAGTGCTGCGCGGCCTCCGAATCGCAGCACGATCGTGCCCAGGATGACAGCAGTTGCAGAGGCGACAAACGCTGCTTTGCTCGGGCTCTCGGTGGTGTCCTTGCGCGCGGCCTCCTCCCGCCCGTCCTCCTTCCAATTGACGAGGACTCCGAACAATCCTCGGATCATTCCCTCTCGCAGCTTCCATACATCAAGCTCCTGCTCAATTTGCCGCTCCGTTTGAGCATTGAGGCAAAGCGGTGGCAGAGCACGCGACGGTGAGACGCGATTCAAAGGCATCGGACGCGGCGCAGGCGAAAAAGTCATCAATTGCAACACGATCAGTGTCGCCGACATGAGATTTCGGTCGGTGCAGTTTTGATGCACGCTCACTGTCACTGACGACGACTTGGACGGCGACGAAGGCACAGCGCGCCATCACCGAAGGATTTACCTCGCATCGGGGAGATCCTTTCATCATACGGTATCAGTTTTCAAATCACGAAAAAAACCTGACACAGCTCGCAAACACACTGGGTGGCGCGACGGCCCGCACCTATCCGACGAGCTCAGCTGACGTCGCAGTCGCCACTGTTTCCCTTTCCGTCTCCTGCGACGGCGGGCGTCTTGGCTTCGGTCAGCACGGCCATGTCCTGGTCGTTGAGGGTCCAGCCGAAGAGATCGAGGTTCTGGGCGATGTGCGTCGGGTTGTCCGACTTGGGGATGACGGGGATCCCTTGCTGCACCAGCCACTTGAGCGCCACCTGGGCACCCGTTTTATTGTACCTCGCGCCGATCGAGGTGACGAGTGGGCCAGTGATGAGCTCCATATTGTCTGGGGGGTCGCACGGGCCGCACAGTGGGCTGAAGGACTGGTACGTGACGCCCTTGGCCTTCATGTAGTCCTTGTCGTCGGTCCCGTTCGGCCCTGCGGTACCCATGCCCACATGGTACTGCACCTGATTCACGGCAGGCGTGATCGTGGCGATCTCGAGGATGTCGTCGAGATGCTTCCGGCAGTAATGCGAAACACCAATAGACTTGGCCTTGCCCGCCTTGGCAAAGGCCTCCAAGGCTTTCCACTCGGCCTGACGCAGCACCTTGCCGCCGAGACCCCCCCACGTCGCCGGGAAGTGGATGAGCATGAGGTCGATGTACGCACTGGGCTCACCGGGGAAGAGCTGCTCAAGCGCCGTGTTCAGGTCGGCGGTGGCTTGCGCCGTTGTCTCGCCGCCCGGAATCTTGGAGACGAGGAAGTAGTCGGAGCGCGCGACGCCGGACGCCTTGAGCGCGCGGCCAACGCCGTCCTGGTTCTCGTAATCCAGCGCAGTGTCAATGTGGCGGCAGCCGAGGTCCATCGCCATTTTCACTGTGGTCTCAGCCTTCGACGAGTTGTACTGCCACGTGCCGAAGCCCGCGAGCGGCATGTAAACGCCTGGGGCAATTGGAATCGACGGAATGATATTCGGATTGATGGCAGCGGTAGATGCGACGAAGAGAAGAAGTGACAGCATCGTCTGAAGAACCTTCTTGTACCCCATCGATTTCCACACAAAATGAAGTGTGAAACTTCACCATATCGTGGGTCGGCACGAGACTCGGCTCACCCGGTGTTTTTGATGAACCACGCAATCTTTCATTCACATGCTCGCACCCGCATGCGGATCACCCAAGCGTCTTTGTCGCTACTATGTCGCTGGCTTGGCCGAGGCCTGCTGCCTGAAGTCACGAGCAACTTACGTTTGCCAGTGCGCGGAGAGCTCTTCGATCACCGCGTATGCCAATCACCCGCGCTTGGCACGCTCGCAGTTGTCACGGGTGCCACAGGAGGCATAGGCGAGGCCACCTGTCGCGGTCTCGCACAAGTAGGATTTGAAGTGATCGTAGCGGCCCGCAACGAGACTCGTGGTGAGGAAGTCGCGGCTAGTATCCGTAGTTCCGGCGGCGCGGCTCGTTTCGTGCGCTTCGATGCAAGTGTGTTGGGAGCTCTGCGCCTCGCCGAGAGCATCCTCCGTGACAAGGCTCCTCTCGGATTACTCGTCAACAACGCTGGCCTCATGGGCGGTACAGAGGCCGAGGTGATGACAGTGAACTTGGTCGCGCCGGCCGTGCTGTGTGCTGCTCTGCTCGACAAATTGCGCTCGTGCCCTTATGATTTGTTCACACCGCGAGTCGTCAATGTTGCCTCCAGCGCTCACCTACGAGCTCATCGAGTGGACGTGACAAGAGCCGGATCGGCACGAGTTGATCGGACACTCGTGGCGTACGGCGAGTCCAAGCTCGGACTGCTGCAAGTGTCGACGCTCTTGCGCGCCCATTGCGTGGTGCACGACGTTCATCCCGGCCTCGTTTGGACGCCCATGCTCCAGCGCGCCTACAGGCCTATTGCAGGCGCGCTGGATTGGGCGGGTGTACGCTTGCCGCCGTGGACTCGGACCCCCGCGCAAGGGGCCGCAACCGTCCTCGCCGCGTGCCTTGGCCCGCCGCAAGTCGAGCCCCATCTCACCTATTACGCCGACGCGCGGCCCAAGCCGGGATCGTATGCGTCTGAAGCGCACGACGCGGCGGCCGCAGCGGGGCTCTGGAAGTCCCTAATTGAGCCCCAGCTCCTCGAGCATGCGGGCGTCGCAGTGGCAGACGACGGATTTGCCGCTGCTGCCACGTGTGCTAGGCGGTGGGCTGGCCAGCTGGTTGCCGGCAGCACAGTGCATTCACCGGAGCGGGAACGTTCATGATAATCCGATCCCGCGATCGTATTCAAAAGGATGATGCAATCTAAGCCTTAATCACGCCTGTCCGCTGTGGGTCGAAGGTCGTGGGTCGCCGAGATAACGCCCGTTTAAAAACGCAATTTCAACGCAAAACCGGGCGCGTTACTGGCCCAACAGCAAAACGTCTAACGTGGGGGGCGGGGCGCGTGGCGCGGAGAGCGCCGGGCGGTCCCGCCGCCGTATCGCGTGGAACCCGGGGCGTTCGTAACGCGCACGACGCTCGACCGGGCCTGTCTCGAGTACCGCGCACGGTACCCGCCTAATCGACCCGCCTAAGTACCTGGGGGTCGAGACGACTGGGGGTCTAACCCCGCGACGTGCCCGGCGAGGGCGGTCCGGGGCAGGCGTGGCCGCCGCGGCGCCGCGTGCGTGCCACTGTGCGCGCACCGGCGAAGCGGGCGGGGGCGGGGCACAAGGCCGTACACCGTCGACACTTCACACGGCACTCACGAGGCGATCTCGCTCGCATCACGAGGCGATCTCGCTCGCATCACGAGGCGATCTCGCTCGCATCACGAGGCGATCTCGCTCGCATCACGAGGCGATCTCGCTCGTATCACGAGGCGATCTCGCTCGCATCGAACGTGGTGGGGGCCTTTATGCGGGCCGTAGCGGGCACGAGAAGCCACATCATGGCCACAGCGTCGAGGGTGAGCAACACATGCAACGCCCGTGCCGTCCATACGACCGTTGAGGATTCAGCGGACAGCGCCGCCTCTGTGCTCACCTCGGGGCTCCAGTACAGCATCAGGTTGAGCTGTCTGACCGTCGCGGCCGCATCCTCGTCCAAGGAGGCGCCAGCTCGTAGCCACACCAGCAGCCAGAATGCATGCAAGAAGACCCATGAGACGACGGCGAGCGCTGCGGCGGGCGCAGCAGCAGCAGCCTCCAAAGGGATTGCCCAGCGGCTTGGCGCCACGCACATGGCCGTGAGCGTCGCTGTGAGCACGCGGGTGAGCGGCCGGCTGCCCGCTACGACGCTCCCGCCGGAAAGGCCACCGCTGCTGCTATGACTGGCCACACGGCTGCCGCTTGCCGAGGCGCCAAGGGCGGCGGCGCCTGTGGTGTGGTGGCCATGGCCATACGAAGCTCCGTTACCATTCGGGGCTGAGGCCCGTGATCGCAGCCCAGGCAAGCCACCTGAGTAGATCGTCTCTGAGCCCGCCGAGTCAGTCTCATCCATGTGCACGCTACCGGAGAGTCGCGGCAGAGAAGCTGCACGTGAGAGCTCGGGGCGGAGAGCGGGCGGCGGCTGCGGTCCCGTGCGAACCATCAGCCGATGAAGACGCAGCGGAGGCTCCTTGGCCATATGCAGCTCGATGATGCGCTCCATCTCCTCGCCACCATTGATCACGCGGCGCGTGTCGTAGATCGAGCCCATGGCATCGGGCAGCGTGTACTCGACCCGTACTGCTCCAGTACGCCGGAGCTCGACAGCGCGCACCACTGCCTCCCGTGTACCCATCCACATCGGATGCCGACGGCCGTCAAGCTCATAGGTGGTCGGCCGGCCCTCGCCCAGGGCAGAGAGGGTGACCTCGACGAGCTTGACGCCCGGCATGTGCATTATGCGCGAAACTACGCGATCGCCGCGCAGTGCCTTGCGCACCGACTGCGGTGTGCCCATCGCCCGAAGCAGCGGCTCGATGCTGTCACGGCAGCGCGCTTCGTCCGCGGCCCAGGAGCCGCTGAGGAGCCACACAGACCCCACCTCGGCGATGCCGGAGCCCGACGCGTGCCCAGCTGACGCGGGCAGCGGCGTCACGTCGCCGCCCTCGCCCGCCTCCGCCTCGTGATCCCAATCGTCCTCGACGATAGCCGCCGGGTCGACATCGCCCAAGATGGGCGACCACGCAGCATCAGCGCCCAGGAACGAGCGCAGGCGCGCATGCCCGGCCGCGAGTGGCATCGAGAGCAGCGAACGGAGGAACGCGTCCAGCTCCAAGTATCGGTTGGCGAGCCCTTCTGGGGTGTTAACGACGAGCTTTGGCGGCAGTACGGGCATCGTGCCGACTGTGCGTGAGAGGGCAGCGGCCAGGTCGACAAACTCGGAGTATCTGCGGAGCACGCACCAGCTCCGCGCGCCGCTGGAAAATTGCCGGACATGGATACGGTATAGTGTTACCGTCGGCCGCACGGCAAACAGCTCCTGCGCTGGACGGTTGGTCGTCGCCACCACCCTCGCAACCAGTGCTACTGAATTGGAGGTCCCGCTAAGCGTGTTCCGCTCGCTGATGGCGCTGGGACGGCCGTGCATGCTCGGAGGCGTCATTGATGAAAACTCGAGTTTCGTGCGCTTTCACCTTGCAACTTTCATACAAGTATGAGAGCTCCCGGGGCGCGTTCTGATTGAAGCGTCAACCACTGCACTCCTTGTTGCACTCGAGTTCCAGCATGCAAAATTGTATTCGGCTTCGATGTTTTTCAGTGGGATACGATATCTGCAAAATGGATGCTTTGAGGTTGGTGGACAGCTTGATCTCCGCTGTCGGGGACGGTTTATGCGACGAAGAAGCAAGCAAGCTCATTGCTCGTACTGAGGTGCTCCTCACCGGTCTGCGCGTGCGCCAGCGGATGCACATTCAGCTGCAGGAACTAAAGCAAGATGACCGGGAACGAAACGAACGATTGAGCCGCTTTTCAAACTCAAGGTGTCAAGGTACAAGGAGCTGGTTGCCATACCCGCCTCCATCGGGCTTGCCCCAACAAGCTGGCATTCCCCCCGCGATCTTCGGGCCTGCAACCCTCCACGATATGGGTGCTGCAGCATCCTTTACAGCAAGATCCTCGCAAGATGTAGCATCATCCGAACATCTTGCAATAATTGGTGTCGTCGAGGATCTACAAATGCCCCCTGCGAGTGCACACAGGTGCTCACACCTTCCATTCCCACTCCCTGCGACCCTGCCTGCGAAGCGGCCGCTCACGCTATCGCCATCGCGTACGACCAGTACACCCGTAACCACACCCGGATGTTCGCCGTGCCCTTCGCCGTGCGTGCACACGACCTCGAACTCATGTTCGCCAACCAGCTTCAGCGAACGTGGCCGTGCATACGTACAGAGCCGTGCCCTATCGCCGGGCCCTTCAGTCGGCTTAGCGCTGCAGCCCATGACGTTGACGCTTCGTTCCGTCACGCCGACTTCAAGGTTATCTCCAGTCACCAGTACCACCATTGGCATCGCGGAAGAGTGGAGCTATGTACGCACCCACGAGCTGCGCTCGACATCGTCTGCCGTTTGCAGCTTGTCGGGCAAGCAGAAGCCGAAAGCTCTGCAGAGAATCGGAGCACGAATGGAAAGAGCCTGAAGCGCGAAATGGCGGACTGTGGGGCGTCTCTTCAACTGGGGCGTGTACTAACGGCCTAACCGCGGACGCGCGGACGGACGACGCTCTCCTCACGAGCCAGCTCATTCTTACTTATCTTCGTCCACTTACATGTAACAGTCTAAGAGATGCCTGAAAAATAAGTGGAGCGTTCGAGTTGTGACGCGAGGACGCCATGGAGGACGCAGCTCTGCACTGTGGGGTGAACGAGAAGGCGGCGGCGCTCGCTTATCGCTCGCCGCGGTTTAAATAGCTCTGGTGTGAAACGGCTGTGAGCCGGGCTTGCGGCAAAAGGATTGCGATTCCCTATAAATTCCCGAGAAGGCAGGCACATGTTCGCTCGCCTCAGCACACGCTCATCAGTGCTGAGGGCGATACCGCTCCGCAATGCGGCGGTGTGCACTGCACGCGCGTTCGCTACCGCCGCTCGTAAGGCGCTCACGCTTGAGCAGGCACTCACGTCAAGCCATCTCATCATAGGCCAGCTGGAGTCGGCCACAGCCACGCAGCAGCTGAATGCGGTGCGCGCCGGCGGCGACATCCTCACTAAATGGGGGCAGGCTAACGCTGTGCTCGTGCAAGCCACGCTGCAAGCGCTGCCACAGATGGGCTTCTCGGCTGACGGCCAAGGCCTGCATAAATACACAGACGCGTTCGCTGATTGCGTTCGGAACGGGTCACCGGAAGAACGGCGGATGCTGCAGCAAGTGAACGAGGCAAAGTGGCGTGTGCTCCTCGAGAATGCCTTTGGCTGTAGCCCGGCGCCGGCCATCACGCTCGCAAAGGCTCGCGAAATTGCCATCGACATGGTCGATGCACTGCAGGACCCGGCGCTCCTCCGGCAGGTGGAGGAGAGCCGCACGGGCTTGGCTGCACGGCTGTCCGAGAACGAGCGCCAACATATGGTCGCACGCGCCATGGTGGGCGTGCAGTCTGAGGTGGTGGCGCGCCACGGCTACAAGGGCGATGCCGGGTACGCGCAGGCGCAGGTGTGTCTTATGGAACATGCCGGCGATGCCGTTGTGACCGCTTCCATCGCAGCTGCTACCACCAACCTGTACGCGCGAGCCGGGTTCAACCTGCACGAGGCGCTCCGCCAAATGGGCGGCGGTGGCGGCTGAGTATTTTTCTATGGGTTTAGATGGACTCCTTTGTTTTGGTCCTTGGCGTGGATACTATCGACCTGTTCGTCGCATCGTCGGGACAATTATAATCTTGGGGCGAAGTACCGACGACACCGTGTACTCCACAATGGGTTTTTTTGGAACCTTGGACATCGACCTTGGACAATTGTAATCTTGGCGAAGTACCGTAGAGTACTCCGTACCGTGTTCCACTGCGAGAAGAAAAATATTCGCCGTCAGCCGCCGCGCCCGGCGCCCGGCGCGGTCCTCTGCGCCCGCCCCGTTTGGCGTGCGACCCGGGGAGCCGCCTGCCTACTGCGCGCGAGAGAGTCGGTGGAGCAGTGTCTAGTGAGCGCGGGTTGAGACAACAATACGAAACAGTAAAAGTCCCGATCGAATGACCGAAGCGCTCGAATGACGAAGCGCTCTCTCCTGGCTCTTGCGCCGCGCGCATCCGTATGATAAACGTCAGCCATGCTGTCGCTATCGGTCGTGCAGTCGCATCCGCTGTTACTCCGACCACGATTGCACCCGACCCGTCCCCATCGTCCCCATCGCGGACGCGCACACTCGTTGAGGCTGCCCGTCGCTTGTTCAACGCGGTCATGAGCGAGAGCATCGGGCACAACTCGATTGGCTCCGATCACGAGGAGCTTGGCGCGGAACCGGTCAAGGCCAGTTCTGGCGATGCAGCATGTGAGCCGTGCGAGCCGCGCGAAGACGACTGTCCCATCTGCCTCGCGGCTCTGAGTGCATCGTGCGTCAGGACACCGTGCTCGCATTACTTCCATCAAGCATGTCTCGACCAATACTTTCTCGTCGCGTGCGAGCCCGGCACCAAAGCGCGCTGTCCGCTCTGCCGGAGCAGTGTGCATGCGCCGCTACCTGTCGAAGCTGAGGCGACGAGTGGCCGAGCCATCGAGGTGGTAGCCGTGCCACCGCCGGGTGCTCGCTGCCACTTCGACCGTCCGTACTACTTTGAGTCGCTGGGCGGCTTCAGCCGGCCCGGCATGCTCTTCGTGATGGCCTCGAATGAGGACCGGAAGACGCCCGCGTCGCGCACGATGTGGACGATTGTCACGCAGCACCCGACGACCGTGCATCTCAACTTCCGGTCAGAGCAGCACGTGCACAACGGCGGCTCGCAATCCTGGCTCGCCGCGCACGGCTGGCGCCTGGACACCACCATTGAGAGCACCGTCTCGTCGGGCGTCCCCAACGGCCCGTACTCGGGTCCCGTGTTCACTAAGTCCTTCCCGGCCGGGCGCATCCTGCTGAGAGGGTCTGATAACTGGGAGGGCACGTACTTCGTCTTCCTCGAGCTCCGCCCTCCCGCCCCGCCGGCCGCCAATCATGTGAGATAAAAATGCACACTGCGGCGTTAGGGGAGAATTTTTCGCCAGCTCGCCACTCCGGCGCCCTTTTTTGGCGGGTCCCTATTAATAAATTTGCGAGCGAAAAAGCCCATCTGTAACGGAATGAAACAACTTATATGAAACAGAAACGGGGAAGGGCTTTCTCGTGCTCCCATCATCGTCGGCATCAATCGCCCGCCCCGCCGCCAGGATAGCTTCCTCGAGGCAGATGCTTGCGGAATGCAAATAAGAATGCAAACATCCTCCATCATGAAGTTCTCCTGCTTGATTCTAACCATCGCCCAAGCGACCGCCCAATCGCGACCACCACCACCATCGCCGGAACCCTATCCGCCGCCACCACCGGCTCCGTTCTCTCCGCCTCCATTTCCGCCTCCGTCACCCCCACCGCCCTCACCGCCGCCACGGCCGCCATCGCCTCCGGTTCCGCCGGGGTTGCCACCTCGTCCACCATCTCGTCCACCACCTTCTCCCCCGCCTCCACCGTCACCAACCCCCCCCGAGCCCTCGCCACCCCCGACGCCCCCTTCTCCACCGCCATCACCACCACCACCCTGGCCACCGCCCTCGCCCCCGCCCTCGCCCCCGCCGCCCTCGCCGCCGCCATTGCCACCGCCGCCGACGCCGCCGCCGCCGTCGCCACCGCCGCCGTCGCCACCGCCACCATTGCCGCCGCCGCCGTCGCCGCCACCGCCGTCGCCCCCGCC